>JALLOX010000029.1:0-20574 GCA_036939695.1 Thalassiosira ordinaria | reverse complement strand
CTCAGGCTTTGCAACTTGTACATTCTGCTTCACGCCTCCCCCCTTAACACCTCACCTAAAGTGCTAAGTAAATCATCAATAATGTTCAAATCACTCGTTCCTGAGTCGTCCAATATCTAACATCTCCCTTCTCAAAATCTTTTCCTCCTTGAGTAGTTACCCTTTCACAAAACCACACTGTCCTAAAAGGTCCACGAATTTATAAAATGTGTTATCCGCCACTCTTTGCACCCGGATTGTATCCCAACATCCTCAACGCCTGATACGCCGCCCTCAAAACCAAATCATTCTCCGGATGAATTTCCACCGCCTTCATCACCGCCAATATACCCCCGCATTCCGCCACGGCAATCTTGCATTCCATTCCCCCTTCTGCCACACCTGCCAGCGCCGTACAGCCGGATCGTTGAATCTCGGCATTATCCACATGTCGTTGCATCATTTCCACCAATAATGGCACTCCCCCATTTTGAAGCAATACCTGCCGGTTCTGGGGATGGATGCACATGTTACGTACAATTTCACAGGCGTTTCGTTGCAGATTAGCCTGGGGGGGATGATTCCGCATCGCATCCAAAATAATGGACACTCCCCCAATATTGGCTAAAGAAGCACATATTTCCGCATTGTTTGTTTGGGTCCAGAGTATGGCACATCCCTTCTCCTGAATGGGCGAGTGGGACGGGAAGGATTGCATTGCCTGGAGACAGGTTTCCGTGTCTATAGAAGATTCCCCTTCGCACATTTGACGGTAGATGATCTCTGCCGCATGATTGGTGGTGTAATCACTGGGTGTGCTGACCCCCTGGCTGCTGACTCCCTGACTGACCTGGCTGACGGACGAGGAGGTGCCAGAGTAGGAGTTGGCCGAGTACGAGTTGGTAGAACTCGACCTCTGAAATTGTGTGTTAATGTTGGGGGGGTTGACTTGGGGTGAATTAATTTGTTGTTGAAGCTGATTATAAGAATGATAGGAGGCTTGGGAGTGGATGGAATGGTGTGAATGATGGGAGGCATGAGAATAGACGCTTGCATCATCAGGATGGTGTTGTTGTTGCTGCAGATATTGCTGCTGCTGCTGATAATTTTCAACAACATCTGCACCGTACCCATTGTTTGGATTTCCCTGCTGTTGCTGTTGAAATTGCTGCTGCTGCTGCTGCTGCTGACCCCCACCACTCCATACGGGGGTACTTGAATGCTGTGAATAAATACTATGGCTGCTGTGCTGGCTACACACAGATGCGCTTGAACTCTCATAACCATGCCGCGAGGACGGTCGCTGCTGGGGGGTGGACGAATGTGGTTGCTGCTGATGATGAGTTGGCGAGGCATCCGGCTTACGAGAGTGCGTCCCCGTGGGCAAGGGATGGCAGAAAAGGCACCGTCCCCGATGGACCTCCCCCGGTACAGTTAGGGGCACCTTGATTGACCTGCCTGAGCCGGAAGGGTCGAATTGGACCTCGTGCGTCTGGGCGCCGCAGTCAGCACATCGCCCCTCACGCTCGCGGTCGAGCCGGATTTGGAAAGCCTCGTTCGTAGTCTGGGGAGTGGGGACATTGGGGTCAATGTTGGACTGCTGGGGATTGTTGCCCGGCGTAATGAAGCTGCTGGCATCTTGCTGACCTGGGTTAACTATGCCGTTTTGATACTGTCTGTTAGTTCTATCAGCCGAATAAAGCGCATTGTTTGAGCTCGTTTGAACTTGCTGCTGCAGCTGTTGATGCTGCTGTTGCGGCGTTTGCTGTTGCTGTTGCTGTTGCTGTTGCTGTTGCTGTTGCTGCTGTTGATGTTGTGGTGGCGGCTGTTCATCATGATCCTCGAGGTTGGCCCAATCACAGTCAAGGTTCTCGAGGTCACCCAAGTCATCAAGGTCAATATCAAAGTCCATGTTTTTCCTTTTTTCTTTGAATTATCATTTATTTACTCAAAGGTTATTTCTCCCAATCCTCCCGGGCTAGTCGGGCTACAGGGGGAGAACAGAATGATGATCAATAGGAGATGAGGGGGCGGGGGGCGGGGGATGCCAAAATAATGATAATGGAATAATGTCAGAATGATGTTGTGATAATGGTAATGGGCATAAAGCAAGGTACCTACCTAGCTATGTGGGCTTCTCTAAATAAAACTTATTGTAGGCACCTCGCTCGCTCTTGAGAGATAAAAGATAAAACATACCTAGCGAATCTTGGCTGCTCAAAAAAGGCACAACTCAGAACTGACTGCCTGCATTCCTTGCACCAAGTCCAAGCAACACTCACTTCTCACAGGAAGAAAGACACCTATGCATAATATTATTGTGTATCCTGATCATCTAATATATGATGTTGCTTTCAGCCAAGAGAAGCAACTCATAAACTCTGTTCAGGTAGGTCCCCAACGATGACATTGAATAAAAGTCGGGACTGCCAAAACAATATGAAATGAACAGTATTCGTGTGGTCAAACATATGGGTTAGGTTGGGCATTATCCAAATTATTAATCGGTTCCATTGATCTGTTTTGCCTCCATCTCCTCTTGACTCTCATCTCCTACTCCATCCAACCATCCGATGAAAACCAAAGGCACTAATGAAGATACGTTGCAAATTATTGTCAACAGTGCCAAATTGGAAAAATCACTCTCTGTAACACCCAAGACTTTTGTCAGTGCAGCTCCAACTTCAGTCCCAACCGTGCTAGCCCCATTATAGATACTCATTAAAGTAGCAAATAGCACTGCTTCAACTCCAGGCGGGCACAATCTAGCAGCTAAGAAGTTGGACATGGCAATTATTTGGTTATGGAAATAAATATGATTCACAGTTAGATTCAAGACAACAACTGCACTCACCTAATACTAGTGTTGGCAAGAATGCCATTTCACCTGACAAGAACAAGTTTGACATGGCAATTTGGTTATGAAAATATGATTCTTAGTTCGAGTCAAGAAAACAAAAGAGCTTACCTAATATGGACAATGCAACATCATCTCCGAATACAAACGCGCCATCAGGTATTCCAAGCTCACGATTGTAGTGGGATATGAGTAATAATTGGGTCAATCCAAGAGGCGCCGAGATGATTGAAGTCCACAACAGTACATCCTTAATTGGCACACGGCGAAGGTACTGGTTGTACAACCAAACGCCAAATAAACTTGAGACAGCTGTGACAACTCGTACTCGTCCTAAAAATTCAGGACCGAATCCAATGTCATTGGTCATGAAGTATAGCATAGCTCCGTCAGATGATGGTGTTGCCTGCCAAAGAAATATGAAGAGGATAGGTTTGTAGATATTTGGCTGGCGGAGAGCAGCCCAGAGGGAGGATATTTGCTCCTGAATCAAAGATATTGCATCGTCTTCTTCTCCATTGCGAGCATCTATAGATGATACTGAATTTTCTGCCTGCCCATTGCTTCCATTTGCCACAACTGACTTACTGTTCTTCTTCCTTGTGATGGGTTCCTCCTCAATCAAAAGACTCATACCGGCAACTGCCAAAGGCAAGACGCTTGCAATTCCGAATACATCTCTAGGGCCCATGGTTTCCAACAAACTACCTGAAAAATAAGCTGAAATCAACCCACCAATTGCTGCAGATCCCCAACACACAGATTGCAGCCCACCTGCAATTGCGGGGTCGCCTCCATTGGCAGCTGCGTCCCTTGTCTTTTGAACCACAATTCCATCTGCCACAACATCTGCGAAGGCTATTGAAGCAGAAGAAAGAAGTAGAGATACTATGGTACTTGTTAGGGCCATGCTATCTGAGCTGATATCAGAACCTGATTCTCCTAATCCCCATGCTAAGAAAGAATAACTTAGGAACCCCACCGCTCCTGCCAGCACCAAGTAACTACGTCTTCGATATCCAAAGATTGGGAAACCATCACTTAAGAATCCATACAGCGGTTTGATAGTCCACGGCAATGCCAGCACTCCCATTGTAGCAGACATTTCTGCAGGTCCCAAATGAAGATCATCCTTCAGCAAAAAGGTTTGTGCAAGACGTGCTAGGCCCAACGCTCCCTCAACGAAGTAAATTGTGGAGATTGCAAAAATGTCTGGTGTTGGATCAATCCCTAGAAATATCTTCTTTAGGATAGGGTTGGCATCGCTATCGCTACCATTTGGAAGAATGTCAGGAGTCTTTTCATCCGCTTCATGTACTAAACTGACGGAATTGTTCTGTGTTTCAGCCTCAATCAGATAGGGCGCCGATACTAACTGAGAATCTTCCAGATCCGTCTCTGTTGGTACCATAGATCGTGGTCTCTTCGCAAATAATTCGACGGTAGATGTCTGTTGCATTTCCTTCTGCCATCTCGGTGTTACCGTTGGAGTGGACCCTCTCCTCGTCGTGGTAGGGGGTTGCAGGAAAGAATTCACATGACAGGACGAAGTATGGCATGAGATGAAAACGGCAGCAGCCAGGTGGGCCGCAGTACCCATATTTCGGTCGGGCCTGCAAAAAGGGGTGTGTGGGTGGCAGTGGAGCGGCGGAGTGAGGAGGCAGGCCCTCTCTTCAAACTACAGTGGACAAAGATCAGCTGATAGAATGGTATTGTCGGTATCGGTAGGTCGAAAAGGAACGAGTTCAAAGTTCAGTATCTCGCAATGACTGCAATAGGAAAGAGCGAGGCAGGAGACGATGTTAAGTAGTAGGAATAAGTAAATCAAAATGAGTGTAACAGAGAGAGTTCTTTGGAGAAAAAAGTATCGAGAAGTTCAACTATGAAAGATCTTCACAATATGTGTTCTACAAAAATATAGACAAAAAATATATTATCATTCCAATAGAGCTAGGAATGAAGATGAGAGAGTAGAGAATGAGGTGGTAGGAAGTTTCTTTTCTTCCTAGGTATTCAGATGAATATTCTAGAGTTTCTAGAAATATTTTTAGAACAATACCGTATGTTTGGAATGCTTCCATGCAGTCAATTTTTTCTAGTCGGATTTGGTACATGTATGACATATCGTTGGAAAGGTCTTATTGAGTGGAATAATATGAGCCAGTGTTTTACTGTAGTTTGTAGTGGGGGCAGATTCTGTTGGAGGGGGGTGGATGAGCATGGAGCCAACCTGAATGCAGCCTCTTTACCAGGACAGGGGCACAGCACATTACACTAGACAAAACCTAATCACTTCTACAGTCTATGTAGATTAAGTGATGAAGTTGGGGGTATATCTACCCAACTTTTACCTCCTAGGCAAAGCAGCAGATCCTCACATCACAGCATACATCAACGATGTCTCCTCACATCACAAAACACACCAAGGAGCCTTACACCATTGTGCCTGACACTGGTCAACAGAAGGTGAATGACAGCAGAGAGCTACCACATATGCGGATGCACTGATCAAAACCTGGGACTTTATATTCCTAAGTGGGGAGCTTTTTGACACTAAACCAAAAATGTCTACAATTGTATCCTCATTTTATTGTCTTACATTTTTGGTGGCCACGCCAACACATAATTTTCGTACTATTCCGAAACAGAACTAAAACTTGGTTTCTATTTAGTCGGGTAATTCTTGCAACTTCCCGGGTAATTATCCTGGTTTCCCTGGTTTTTAGTGTAAACCGCAATTACCCCAGTAAAGTGGAAAACAGGGAACATTGGCATTGTGAACCATCCTTATCATGATTATAGCTAGTGATAATGTTCCAGCGACCTAGTCTCCTCCTGCGGAATATTACCAATTTTCCTGAAAATATTACTGCAATTACCAGGCAATTACCAGAGAATTACCCTGGTTCCAGGGTTACCCGGGTATTTGGGTAACAGGGGAACAGGTAATTAGAAACCAAGAACTAAAAGTATGATCCGGTACCATTTTGAGCTTTGATGGCTGATGACTCGATCGATGAGAAAGACTTTCTCTTTCCCCTTCTCAAAATCAGCCAGACCAACACATAATTTTCTAGAGTTGTGTTCCATTTCCATGTTAGAAAATTGTGATGGAATGGAAAACAATTGAAAATGGTTTTCCATCAAAATACCCCTGCTCACGGAAAATAACATGAAATTTAAAGTAGCCTTCACAAGGCAATAACCTTAGAATTATGGAATGGAACACAAATCTAGGTATAATTTTGGCGGCCACAAAGTGATGGCTCAATCTTGAACTTCATTTTCTTGCTTCAACTTGGATTAGGAAATGAAATTGAGAGCCTCAAAAGTTGTGCAACCAAAGGTAGTTTGGCAAACAATTTTGTGGCTAAATACTGTACTAAATATTTTTTTGATTGCATTGAGTGTTATATTTTGTATGTAGGTGCCCCGGTCAAGAATAAAATGTCTCACCTACTACACGGCATGCCAAAGCCAATACAAACACAACAACTACAAAAGAAACCGGCAGATGTGATGGCAAGGGAGGTCACTCTATGATGCTCAAGAAGTTCAGGAAGAAGCTTGACCAGGTTTTTTTATGCTGACGTGTGGTGGGAGATGGCAGCAGTGGAACTGTGGGACCTTTTCAGATGTCCAAAGCAAGTTCTATAAAGGACAAGTGATCTCAATCTGTGCTGGATGGTTTTGAGGGATTGGATAAAAGACTTTGAGAAATGTCACAAGGTTGTGGCTAGAGAAACGACAGCGGACAATAATGGTATTACAATCTATCCTCGTATAAATGCGGATATAAACATGGATCTGTGGATTGGACCCAATTGGAACCTTGAAACAATATTTTTTCAAAATTTATTTGTATCCGATGTCTCAGTAGAGCTGATGTGTGGTTATGCGTGCTATTTGTCAAATGGTCAATCACATCTGTGGTGGAATCTTTTTTGCTCTAGCTTCAAAACAAGGCAAAGAAGTTTTTTTCTTGTACTTATTTGTACGGTTTCCCAAACTTATGAGATGTTCTGCTATGGTCTTGCTAGCGTAGCATGAAATTCTTCATAATATTTTAGGTTTGTTATTTGGTGTCGTGGGCTCTGAATTTGGCAGTGTTCAAACACTCCCAAAGGTAGTCAACCTCACCTAAATGCAACTCTCTCAAGAGTCTGGGTAGATGAGACTTTTTAAAACTTCAGGATCTGCCTTCGGTGCCAATCCAGAGGTTATTGTTCCGAGGATAGGAAATGAGTAGTATGTGGATGTTCCAATATCCGCAGGATAAACAAAACACAAATCCATTGATTGCATTTTGTAAGAGAAACTCTAGACCGCAGGAGATGAGGCAAGATGGGGTATGGAACTTTTGAACAGTTTCATAAGCAGAAATCGTAAACAAACATGACACATCAATGTTCACACAATTGTGATTGAAGAATTTGCACACAAATATGAATAGTTACCACACATTAAATACTTTAATAGGCTACCCCAAGCTTTCTGTGCCCACAAAGACCCATCTAGATCCATGCAACCACAAATACATGCTATTGCAACTTGCTCAAGGGATCATCTTTCTCACAGGTCAAAAAAATTGATTACCTAAGATTCATGTATTGGTCAGTTTTTGCATGGTTTGGGCTTTGCGGAGAATGAAAGTGACCAACTTCAATTCTCTGACCTTTTCAGAAGCTTTTATCTAGTCTATTGTTTAGCCCAAGTCACTGCTAGCGGCCAGCCTCTTCCCCTTCCAGGCTAGGCAGATATTCAATAGCCAACAACCAAGACCATGGTACCTTTTTGAAAACAAAGGTGAAATATCCATATGATACCGCAAGCTACAAATAATAGTGGGCTAAAAAGATAGAATGTAAAGGAGATCAGGTTGTGATTCAAATCTGAGAGTAGGTCAATGGTTTGGAGGAAAGTACCTGGTTTGCCCTCCTTCTCGGCCTTTGAAATTAGTCTGTTTGTCCGCATTGCATCACGAAAGGCCATAGACTCCTGTCGCCACTTGTCGCTTTTTTTGCTCTTCTTTCCCTTTCCTCGTTGTTTCCTCGTTAGCTCCTTCATCGCCTTCTTATTTTCTTGTAGGACTTGCATTTGCTCATCCTTGTTCAGATTGGAATTATTCGCAATTCTTGCCTGATATTACAGTAACCAAGACAAAAATGAAAGATGATATGTTTGATATGAGATGCTACTTTCTTGACAAGCTCACACACCTTTGCAGAGTTGAAAACTGGTCTTTTTTTCTCCATGGTACTTGCACATTTTGGCTGGCCATCACTGTTGAAGTGTTTCTCATAGACCTTGGGTGCAAACGAGCGATTGCAGCAGTCACACTTGATCAGTTTTATATCTACCACGGAGGCTTCATCATCGCCATCTTCCACAGCATGACTGTGGTTGTAGGAAACCTGCGACTTGTCCATACTGATATCTTCGTGCTTATGAATATAACGATCATCTGATTCTTGTGCTTTTACTCTAGCTGGAGAGGCCATTGAATCGTGGTAGTTATTTGGCCGTTTGGGCTTACTCTTGAAATCACTTGCAGTATAGTCGTTCGGGTCTAGGTCCTCAAGAGAATGAGAAATATCACGGGAACTTCTGTCGGGTGCTGCTGTTGCATCGGTTCCATTATACCGTGGCTTGCTATTTTTCACTACCTTCCTCCTAGCCGGAGATGTATCATTTCCTTTTTCATGTTGCAATCTATCCTGACGCTTTCGTCTCCTCTCAACTAATCCTTGACGAAGTACTGCCAACTTCTCACACTGGATAATGATGGAATCATCGTAATCATCAGAGTGAGTTGGAAAAAAGAAAGATGCTGAATAGACAATCAAAATACATGTCAAAATCTGAATTCACCTCTCCTTCTTTGTACCCAGGTACTTGGAGGCTCCTGAAAGCATTTACATGATTGAGAAAGATACTATATGAGAGTTTGTTAATCCACGAGCTCGACCAGCAAAAATAAGAAGTATACCTCAAATAAGCCTGAAGAGTTTCTTTCACGGCATCGTCATCGACACTCTCATGTCTAGGTTCTGTTCCATGCGATGATGATTGGATTCGCTTGGAGCTGGGTGATCTACTTCTTGAATCAACCATTTGATCTTTAGCTACTTCAAAACGCGGGCGAGATTTGCTTGATCGGGAATGCTCACTTAGGCTAGATGTGCCACCGCTACCCGATGGACGTGGGCGACCCCGGCCTCTTCCTCTCCCTCTTCCTTCTGGCGGCATTTCTCTCAATGTGTTTTGGATTGTTTCAGCTGGAACTACGTCGCTGGGTGGGCTCCTGAAATCGTCCATACTCCTAACTCTTTTTGAAGCATTCGTTGTTGGCATGTAATCATCATCAGCTCCAGAGTAACGACTCAAAGTATCATTATGGCGCTGTCTTGATGTCAACGAATTATTCTCTTTTGGATTTTGGTAGCGCCTATGAATCTGACCAAGTTGCTTCTTAGATATGATGCTGTGAGCTGCACTGCCATCATTACGCTGCTCATCACTGTACACTTTAGGTGATGGTTCACGTCTTGTTCTAGTCTGTCTGCTTCCTTCATCGCCATACGACTTACTACCAACAGATAGCTCAGATGATTCAGTAAAGTTCTGGCCTTCTAGGAGCCTTTGTGTTGCCTCAAGTTGACGACTACGTCTTTGTCTCTGCATTTCGGACCTGGATGCTAAGGAGGACACATCAGAAGATGATCCACGGTTGTGATCTGCCTCCTTCATCCTCGACCGCAGCTCCCTTGCTCGATTCATGGCAACTTTCCGCCTGCTTGCCCAATCCGATGGGTCGACTCGCGGCTGATTATCTTCCATCTTTTGTTAGTATGGTATTGAGTGGCAATACCACTGGACAATACAACTGGGCAGTGGCTCCAGTTGAAGTCAGTGTACCTCTGGTTGAAGTGGTCTAAAACTGTTCCAGGCAGACATTCTGAAAATTGTTAAAACTAAGCTCTGAGTAAATAAATACCAAGGATCCCCTATCCCCAGAGGTTCATCTAAGCTGCCTATCCCTCGTGCTGGCGACTTGTTCTCTAACATACCCGGATTCTTCCTTCGCAATAATCAAAAGACACAACAGTACACCTGCTTAAGTCCTTTGGCTATGTACTTGCAAACTCAATTTCTACTGCATCTAAGTCAGTACCCCTTGTTTCAAGATAGGGATTGTCTTCCATAGGGCGAAACAGGATTCCTACAACCGCGTAGAACACTAGAGTCCCCAACTCAGTTACGAAATATCGGAGCCATGTCTGGCGATACCCCAACGTTGTTGCAAATAGGTACACAACAATCCGAGTAAAATAAATGTAGACCACCACAAGGATGTAGAATCTCCGAAACTGCTTCAGTTTTCTCAATGCATAAGCAGCATCTGCTGTTGTGGGAGCCTCAGATTCCACATTTGTGATTACATTTGACTTGTTCCCCGCACCATTTCCTTCATCACTGGGGTGTGAGTTTTCCACCTCGGCCTCTACACTCGCTTCTAAGGAGTTCACTTGCCATACAATAGGAAGCAGCACTGCACAGCAGCATAGTATATCTACCAAGTGGAGCAGCGCACTCCAATCCTCATACAATTTTTCTCCCTCTGATTCTTGCGATAAGACTGCTACAGCAATATTATCAATGACCTGCAGCACTAGCACAATCCAAATTATCTTCTTTTCTCTGTCCCCGAGAACCGGTTTGACGAGCGACCATCCACTTCCGATAAGGAGGATAACAGTAAACATGAATATTCCTTTGATACAGGACATGGTGAAGTAAACAGCAGATAAAAATTCTGCATGACCATGTATTCTGATGTAATGGTACCTCACTGCTTCAAAAAATACAGTGACAGTTTTCAATCCAAGCAATATGGTCATAAGATGATGAATGGCGTACACCGATGGACGTGATACTCCTCCCCCTCGTGATGTCCAAAGTGGCTCCCGCCCCAGACGGATATTTCTGATATTGCAAGCCCAAAGGAAGAAACACATCGCATAGGAAATGCTAAAATACAAGTTCATCCATGGCAGCTTCATTTCGCCAGCAGTCAAGTATGACGGATTGCCGTAGGAGTCGTAGTTCTTGAAGTGCAGATCAAGTTCAAAGGATGTGCGAATATCAATGTCCTTAATATCAGTGTCACGTGGACAGAGTTGAAACATCAGGAAATATAGACCCTCATCCTGCTTGTTTGTAAAAGAGTATTCGATGGTGGCAGTATGGGGTTTCCATGATTTCTCGGGTTGGTTCATGGAAAGGAAAACACCGCCTGTTCTCGCATCTTTCAGGTGGTGATCTCCATGTTCATCTTCGTCATATTTGACCTGAAATTCATCGTCCAGATCCAACAAATCATCATCTGCATTTGAGGGATCTACTGAAACATAATCCTTGCTTCGATGAGATTCAAAGACACATAAATTTGGCTGCTCCATGACAGCTTCGTAGTACTTGGAAAAGTCGCTTTCAGAGTCAAATCGTTTGAGCAGGAATCCTGCCTCCACATATTGCAATGCATTGCGCCCATCGTTGTTGCTCTTCTTTTTCTTTGCCCCCACGGTCAGCTCGAAATCGAAAACAGTCAAATTGTACACACCGCCGGTGAGAAAGCCGAAGGGTGCCCCAACAGGGCCTATGAGATGACGGGCGTCATTTCTAGTGATAAAAGTGTGTTTAGTGCTGGCGCACAGGTCAAAGATAGAAAATATAAGGACAATGCATGGCATTGAAAGCCAACGCCGGCAGGGTTGCGTCCTCCTCAGCATCAGCATGGCTCTATTGTTATTGTTGCGCCCCTCGCGATGGCTACTAACTGTCATTGTTACGATACCATACTTAGCGGACCGATGCCGTTGCAGTTTTGAGTGCTGTCATCTTGGTTTGGTTACAACAGAGGTCATAAAAGGAGACATTTTGACTAAAATATACCCAAACCGAGTACTTATGAGTACTATTTTTTGTGCTTCGCCACACTTCACTGGCTGGGTGGTCAATGGGGTGCCAAAATCCACTTCCGAACAAAAAAAACAAGCAAAAAATCATATCACAGCCGTACTTGGCCTCAACAGCAACATGCATCAACCAGGACCTCTTTGCTGTGCCCCCAACTAATCCCCAAACGCACCCCATCAACACTGATGTTGCAGCCGCCGAGGCCGGCGGATGCTCTCCTGCCTCCTGGCGCTCTTTCCCCGCTCGGGGCCAGCCCTGAGCGATGTTTTGCTGCATTGAGCTTGTCCTTGATGATGCAAGATAAAACCCTTCAAGGATAGGTAATGTTTTGTCACCTTCAAGAAACTTGCCCGCCAAATATTATGACGATGGCGAACAGTAGCCAAAACAATCAAGAATCTTGTAATATTAGGCTTAAATGACAGATAAACCAAGCTTAGAGTAGACTATATATGCAGAGACGGACGAGTTCTGAGAATAACGCATCCAAAACTAACTGACCAGGCCCCCATCTGGATAAATATTCCATCTTCTTGTGCCCCCATGCATCATATCTTGTGGTCATATTGGTGGGTGGTTATGGAATAGGTCTTTGAAGGATAAAAACAGACCAAGGGCCGGGGATGAAGAGAGATAATGTTCCATGTTTACGGTCAAAGGTGTTTTCTATTATCAAGGTGGTTACTTCGGAAATTGGAGAGGCCAGGTCCACCTATAGGTATGGTCAATATAGTATGGATATGATCATAGGCATGAGATAGCTATAGTAGTGTCCTCTATACAGTGTGCAACCCCTGGCCCTAGGTACAAAGATTTTGACTAGTCTGGGTTTAGGGGACAGTAGGTTCATAGCAAAAGTATGGGCATCTTGTTGGCTTAGGTGCTCTGTACACTAACTAAAGTCAACTGGTTCGGTGTGACTCAATCCCAGTTATCTCCCTGACTTGTGCGCCTATGAAAGGGAGCCAACTTTTGTTGCGGAGGCAATTCGAAACATTGGATGGGAGAATGGAACAGATCAGAGAAGCTTGTGTTTAGGAACTTAATGTAGGCCGAATACTCATTGTTTAGTCAAAACAAGTGCCACATGCGCCCACCTCCTCTAAGTGCCAAATGATATTGGGATATGGGATGTGGTGATGCAAGGAAACTCAATCAATGCTGTGGAGTTGTTGCAAACATTGATAGGGGGCATTGAACAGATCAGACACGCTTGCAATGACATGCACACATAAGTCATCTGTACATTTTTGAGCCAAAACAAGCCTGTGATGGTGATGAATCAATCTCTACATGTAATATGGGGTGTGTCGATGCAAGGAGAACCAACCACTGCTGTGGAAGTGTTTCAAAGCATTGGTTGGGAGAATGGAATAGGAACAGATCAGAGAAGCTTCTGATGGCATGTATTGATACCTATTTGTAAGCTGTTGAAAAATTGAAAATTGTTGGATCATCACAATGAACTCACGTCATTCAAAATGCTCTACTCATTTTACTGGAAGTCTACACACTGAAAAAGAGAGCTGCAATTGAAAGAGATTAACAATGTGAAAAGCAGGAGAGATTATTGTGATCCAAATTTAACTGTTGGTGGTTGTTGTCGGATAATTTTTTGAAAAATTGGAACCATCTGAGACTCATAAACCTACATGGCAGTATAAGAGAGGCTGCTGTTGAGAACTGCAGTTGAGCTTAGACTAAAGCATAAAATTGTGTGAGTGACACAAATTCAACTGATATTTTTAACTGCAAAAAAAGCTCTAGAGAAGGTTGTTAACAACTCAAGAGTAGTCTCTGGACATTTTCAAATATTGGCTCGTCATAACTTTTATAGCACTGTGACATGTACAATTGGGAGTAATGTCTTTTCACCTTATATATTTCAAACTGCAAGAAATGCTCTAGGTAGCTGTTCTCGACCAAAGAAAGCATTCTCACATATTTTTCAATCCACATTCTTTTCTTGGGAGGCCTGCCCCGGAACATGCTCTTCGCACATTACCCCAAAAATTCCCTCAAAAGGTACCGGGATGATTGTCGTATAGCTCTCAGTGAGGAAGCTCGCCTCAGATTTCGGCCAGCTATGACCATTTATTCACACCTAACTGAAAGCCTCGTCTACGAACTGAGGAAAAAGGGCTCTGGTGCATTTTTTTTCAGAGAAAGCTAATAATTTCTACTTCCTAGCTCTACTTATGAATATTCCACAAAAAGGTACATACGAATACTGAGAACATTAAATTATTTTGGGAGGATTATTGTTGTAGAGCTTTTTCCTACACTTCGCATAGCTTGGGTTGTTGTAGAGCTCTTCACGATGTCTACGCTTTGTGTAGCTTGGATTAACACATAGACAACATGGTATACTATTTATTTCCTCCGAACTATCCCCTGGTTTGGGTTATACCACCCACCACCATTTGACTACCCTTCACACACTGAAGCTAGGGAGGTGTGAGTCAAAGATTTTCCTGACACCCCCTACCGGACCCAGACTAGCCAAAGTCCTTATACACTCTGGGGGGGTATTTCAGAGGAAATAATTGTACCCATCATAAAAGACTCTATTGCTAACCGCTTATTATTTGAAGTCATCACCAAAGATAGTATCATATTATGCGTAGTTGTAAATCATTCAATAAAAGCAACCGAATGCCTAAGGTGAGCAGGGGTTTTGTATGCGCAAAGTTCCCACCCAATAGAGCTGACACCCTGGCCCAACACTCTATACCCCTCACAAAAACAGGAATGCCAACAAGGCCAAATCTAGAACATCATGATAATGTGAGCCTCTTGGCTTTCAACACCTTCTGAGCGTCCTTATCCGCCTTGGAACAATTCAACTTTGTCGCCCACTTCTCCAAAACCTTCAAATTCTTTTCAGTCTCGGTCCCCTCTCCCTCGTGGTCAATCAACGCTTTCATCTGTTTCTCAATAGCTCTCAAAAGCATACCCTGCAACTCCTCCGCACTCTTCTTTGCAAAATTGTTGAACGATGGAGACTGAGTATGATCGCGATAATCCATGAATTTCCCCACATTTCCACCCTGCGTGCAAATGAATACGCCAGGAAACCCATCGAGTGCATCGTACCCCTTGGGTGTGGATTCGGGGAGTGACTTTGGATCTGGCCATTCGTAGGCGTACCACCATCGTGCCAACAGTGATTGGATGAGTTTGCCCTTATCGCATTGAGCGTACAGTTCGCCGGAGGCACAGAGGTAGCTGCTAGTGGATGCCGATGAGGTTTGTTTGGCCTTTGCCGACTTTTTGGTGGTGGTAGTTTTCTTTTTCTTGGCGGATGTCGCCTTCTTCTTCGGCGCCGCCTTTTTGGCAGGTTTCTTTGCAGGAGTCTTGGCCTTTTTGGTAGGGGCCTTTTTGGTTTTGGATTTCAACGTAGAGATTGGAGCGTCATCGCTCGAGTCGCTGGCGTAGTCTCCATCGTCATCGTCGTCTTCGTCGCTGTCGTCATCTATGAAATCGTCAGTGTCGGGTTCGTCGCCACCTGCTTCCTCACCATCACTCTCCTCGTCCATGTCAAACTCCTCCTCTTCGCTACTTTCTTCTTTCTTCCCTCCACCGAGCGCAGAGAGAGGCATGTCATCTTCGGATGATGAATCGTCGCTCATGATGCAATGCTGGTTTTAGAGTCAGTGGAGCGAGATGGTCGGCAGCCGGCAGAGGGGGGACAGAGCGATGCGATGAGGGCTTGCTTGTTGCTTGTTGCTTGGATGGCGCAGCGGAGCAGGAAAAATGAGGGAATTGTGTTGAGGATGTGATTGATATTCATAGGAAGACGCACTGACTACGGCCAGACGATTATTTATACTATTTGTACCTGTTCCTACGTCAAAAAAGAGGTCTCGAATCAACTGTACACGCAATGTTACCCAGAAATGCCATCGAGACAACCCCAAAACCAATCACTCATCTGAATCCTGTCACTTTTCACGATGACGGCGACGACCATGAAATTTGGTGCAGCAACGGCCGCGCCATGGTTATGCTTGTTGCTATCTCAATGCATCTTTGCAGCATCCTTTTCACCCCCTACACCCTATCGAAGAACTTTGAGACAGCATGTGCACAAGTTGTATCATCACAATGACTGCAGTGAACGACGTTCATTCCTAGCAAAATCCGCCTCCTCCGTTGTAGGGCTTGTAACAGCAACACCTCCGGCAAGTGCCATTGACTCAACCATACCATCTGCTCCTATAACCAATGGTGGAAATTTTGACTGTCTCCTTGATCTTCCTCCCATCACACCAGGATGTGTCCGCCTATACCTATGCAGGCATGGCCAAACTGAGAACAACAGGCTGAAGCTAGTTCAAGGGGCGAGGGTTGACCCTTCCATAAATGGGAATGGTCTTGAGCAGGCTCGAAGATTGGGCATGACAGTAGCTAGTTTGACAAAATCCGGTCGTGGTGGTGTTGTTCCAAAGTTGGCAGTGCATTCCAAATTATGCAGGGCACGAGAGACGGCCGAAGTGCTTACCTCAACTGCCTTGTCACAATTTACAACTAGCAGGGAATCAGATCTCAAAATATATGGGGAAGTACCATCACTGGGAGAAGTGGACTTTGGTTCACTAGAGGGGATAGATGTCAAATACTTTCGAAAAGCCATGCGAGCGACTTTTGCGAGCTGGTCGTTTGGTGACATTGATAGACGAACTGGGGGCGGAGGAGAATCAGGAAGGGAAGTGTTGGAAAGAGCAGCTTCAGCCCTTGAAGAGTTGAGCAAAATAGCATCATCACCTGAAAACTCTTCATCGTCTCTATTGGCGGTTTCCCATTCTACATACCTCCGTATTTTGATGTCGTTGGTGGGTGACATCCCTCTTGCAGAATCTGTGTTATGGAAGATTCAAAATGGATCAGTGAATGTTGTGGATGTCAATGTTGAGGGTAAGAGACGACTTGTTACGTCCAAATCGGGGATTTTTGGTGGTGAAATTGTCGATAGACTTAGAGGGAGCAATGGGTTGAAGTTGGACATGCCAGAAGTACATTTGATTCGAAGAAATGAAGTTAGGCATTTGGAAGGAATGGATGTCTAAGTTGGTCAAGGCAGATTGGGATACTAAACAATTGACTCCCTATTAATCTGAGGCAACTGAAACTGAGCCTAATGATCTTCAGTTACAATATACTTAATATCGTAACTTACTTTATCTTGAGCATGTCTGCTGTTGCGTATGTTGTCGGATAACCTGAATCTCTGGTTTGCCCGAACCGAAAGCTCCAGAATCCTTAGTTGCACTAGGATTTGACTTACGAGAAAATCCCCCACGATAACTGCGAGGCAGACCAGCTTCTAACATAGTCCATTTTCCGGCACGTTCTGGAGGTATGTATCCCATGTTGAGAAACCAATCTAAGGGACTGTAGTGGGGAACATTGTAATTTGCCATCAACTCCTGCCCTCTCCTCAGGGGCTTACTTTCGCCATGCCTTCGACTTCTTACCACGAATGTTCCAGCATGATTCTCATCGGCATCTAAGAAGGAGCCCTCCTCCATCCTTTCTTTCCCTGTCAATTCCGTAAATTCATCAGCTGCTGCGTCGTGATTTATCATATCCATCATGGGTACCAAGCGTAAGCTACCATGTGCTTCATTCCCCGCTACGGCTCGACTGGCCACCTGGCACAAAGCCCATCGTATGTTCTCAGTAACATCCTCAACACCTGGACGTTTTGCCAATGCCTCACTGGATGCACGTGCTAATGTCATCACTATCCTTTCCGACATTTCAGCGGCCTTGCTTATCTCGTTTGGCCAACCCTGAGTATCTGTGCCCATTTCTACTGACATGGCAGTCACAACATCGACGACAGATTGTCGCCATCCCCAGTGCAATGCACACGTGGGTCTGAGGGGCAATGTGGCAATGTAGGGCCATATGCGAGAGTTGATTCCCAAACCACGCTCGTGGGCAAGGTAAAGAGCGAGGATGAATGCATCATCCAGCTCTTCGAGGTGGGTCAGAGGAATATTTTTTTCAGGGGGGATGAGCTCCAGGAGGGCATCAAGGGCTGTTTTGCGTGTGATTTGTGCTTCCAGCGGGATGCGCAGGAGGACCTCGCTTTGGGCGTATTTGCGAGGAAGGCTTTTGATTTGCTGCAGCTCAACTGCCGCTTGTATCCCCTCGTAGGTGGTTGTATTGCTCATTGGGTCCGGAGGTTTTTGTTCCGCAGGTTGATCCTGCGTTTCTGGCTGTAAAGACCCAACATCCGTAGAAGATGAAGCGGCCCTCTCTGCAGCCGCCGCCAAGGATGAAGCCATGGCAGGGAACTCTTTCATCATCTCCTCCATTAGTTCTGCGTCTATCTTTGCCTGCAACTTTGATTCCTCAGATTGTTCATGTACCTCCTTTCTATACTTTAGCTTCTCTTCCGCTGTTCCAGGAATGCAATGGACCTGACATTTGTTGTATGTGTCCCTGACCATTCCGAGCCCCCTCTCCGCGCCTGGAGAATCAATCAAAGAATTGATAATAGGAATATGATGAGTTTGAAACATATCATATGCTCAACCCAGTGGCTGTTGATTGGGATAGAGTGACTCACCTGATGGAGCAGGAACCAGGAAACCCAAGTCAGGATGAACATATCCATTATCAAATCGAATTATGTACTCCCTCAGGGTGTGAAATGCCATGGGATGATAATATGGGTTGATAGGATGCGCCGACTGAGAAGATGAAAGCAATGATGACGAAAAAGACGGCGATTTCAATGAGGGCTCAATAGTATTCCCATCCTGATCGCGTAGGTTCACCTTCACCCTATCCTTTCGTGCCAATGCCTGTATGAGATTACGGCGCCATGGCAAAATGAAGGACAGCGCCGATACCATCATGGGAGATAATCCCCCCTCACCAACCTCAATTTGTGACAAATCCACTTCTCGGAATAATATCCAATTTGGCGGCCAGAGTGGCGAGGAGGCAATCCAATGTTGATTGGGCAGTGATTTTTGGCTAAATACTATGCTGTACAAAAAATCAAATGCAATCCTCCACGGAGCCTTCTTCAAAGTGAACAATTGATAAAACAACGTCTTCCTCACACGCTTTGCCAGATCGACCCTCCACGCACTGGTGACAAAGTGCCTCATGGCCTTTTTCCGGATGAATCCCGTCTTTGCCGACATGGCTCCCAAGATGCGCTTTTTATTGGTGACGTATTGATATGATCCTGCTCCCCGTGTCAGCCATCCGGCACCGATGGCAAAGCCCAGGAAAGCGCCAAAAGCGGCGCAGGCGAGTATCCATATGATGCCCTCCCTTTCGGAGTACAGCCAAGTTAAGAATGATTTTTGTTGTTTCGCATTATTATTTGATTGTGATGCGGAAGATGCGGGTGGAGCGCCGGGTGGTGATAACCCCCCCAGCTGAGAAGATGGCGCCATGGAGTCGTCGGGGACCCCGCCTGATTTACGAATGTTCTGCCGCTGCTTCATGGCTTCTCTTAACCTGATTAATGATGTTTTGAAGGAAGCCAATCTCTTTGCATCCGACGCTATACTTGAGGACATTCCCGCACAGAGAAGACGACTGCCTACCAAATGGTCGGATAAAGAGCTATGACGAGTTGCTCTTTGGTCTTATGCTCTCGGTTGGTCCACCATCTCCTTACTTTTGCCTGTTCTGCCTTTGCCAACAACCTCTGCCTTTACCAAGGAGTCATTCCTTGCCTTTACTTTAGTGATTGCCCCAATTTTGCCTCGCTGTGTTTGCGGACGTTCGTGGACATAAACGGCTATTCCAATCATATCTACTCATACGCAGTGTCCATAAACGTAAAAACGGTCTTGGCCGTAGTTTAGGACTGGTTTAGGACGTATTGTAGACGTCGGACCAGCTGAAGATGATGATGATGTTGTGTTGAGTGCAGTGCAACTCTTGAAGGTGCTCATGAAGTCAATAAGAACATAAAAAGCACTAAATGAAAATGCAATGATACTGATGTGTGATGCTTCAGGTAAAGGTTTGCACTATTATTTCAGAAAGTCACACTAGCTGGGAGTGCTAATCCATGGCGTCAACCATCAACCACCCCGCGTCAACCCACTCCGTAATGCTCTACTAGCTTTAGCGGATTTTGACTGACCATGGACAGACTGGGCTATCATGTGGGTACAATTCCATAAAGTATACCCTATGTTGATTATTCCCGTCAGTCGTCGCCAAACACGAGAAAGATTTACAAGAAGCACATGTTTATTTGAACTAATACCTTTATTTCGTAGCATGTTCGAAAGTCGGCAGGAAGTTTTATTTTATGTTATTTCGGGTATTAAAGAAAGGTATCTTTCAGGGTCTGCGAAAAATGCACGTTTTGTGCCACGTGGAACAAAACGTGCATTTTTTCGCCTTCAGTCAAAATCCGCTAAGATTACGCAGTGACGTAGGAGTTAGTTATGAGAAAAGAGTTGGTAATTTGGTACATTTTTACATCGCTCTAGATTTCGCGGGCAGCTAGAGCAGGCGATCGCCACCGCTAGCTGCCAAATCTCAAATACCTAATCTCTTGATGTGTGCAATCACCGGCCTGCAACTGCAACACAAACTGCAAATAGCAGTCTGACGAAAAGTCAATTCCTGACTGCAACAACTAACTAACTAGCACAAGTATTGCAATCAAACCCTAAAGAAAGATTTACCGAGGTGAAGCTAAAATGTGCAAAAGGTGGCCAGGAAGTCACGGATACATAACCTGGAAGTCGAATTACTGTTTATTATTT
>JALLOX010000028.1:0-22794 GCA_036939695.1 Thalassiosira ordinaria | reverse complement strand
TTTCATTCTCAACTTGCTTGATCAATGGGATCATTCCAACAAGCTTCATTTTTGGAAAGCTTACACTAAGTATTTGTGGTTGAAATCAATAAGGTCTCATACACAAAATATTAGTGCAAGCAACAGTGTTTTGGACCAAGAATGGGTGTCCAATCTTCAATTTTTGAAAGGGGATACAATAAACATTAAACGTTTAAAAATATATACCCCAGGCAAAAACACTGTGATGAGAATAGCTAAAGTCTTCTAAATGTAACACATCTGGGGTACTCCTGAGCCGAGTAATCAATGTAATATTTTTCCAATGTTAACCCTGCATCGTAGGGGCCGTCTTGACCATGGCACAACGTTGACATCCCATCACCCCACGTTCCCCGCACTTCTACCAAACAATAGACCCAGAAGAGCTCTCTCCAGACTCTCTCGCCCCATTCATCCCTACCAATCTTAAATGGGAAATCAACAAGTGAACGGAACCGGCGGTTCCATGTCCTCCTCCGGCCGACGTAGCGGCGGAGCCTACGGTCACCAACAGGGCGGAGGAGGAAATTACAGCGCTGGAGGGTCCTCCTCCAAGCCTCCCCCCGGAGGCGCTGCACCTGCAGGATATATGCAAAGTCATGTTAATCAATATCCAGGCGCGGGGGGAGGCGGCGGCAGCACGGTGAAGCGTTCGGCATCGGATCAGAGCATGACGGACATGACATCGACGGGACACGGCAGCTCGGGCGGGGGAGGCGATGGGGGCGGCGGCAGCTCGCAGCAGTACATGGGCGATGCTCCCATCCCCCTTGACCTAGCCTCCATCTCCGCCGCCGAGGAGGATACCGTCCCCACCGTCTTTCGATGGGAGCATGGCGGGAGGAACGTTTACATCACGGGTACCTTTAATGGCTGGTCGAGACAAATTCCCATGCACCGTTCCGGTAACGACTTTACCTACATTCACAATCTCAAGCGTGGCAAACACGCCTTCAAATTCATCGTCGATGACGAATGGCGCTTTGCTCCCGATCAGCCCACGGTCGCCGACATCGAAGGCCGCATCAACAATTTCATCGACGTCACCGACTTCAAGGCCTACACCGGCGACAAGGAATTCGAAAACGAACGCCACGCCGATCACTGCTCCCGCGCCGCGGCAGCCGCCGCAAAGGCCAAGGCGGCCGCATCCGCCTCTGCATCCTCCTCCTCCGATCAGGACGATTCCTCCTCGGCCGGAACTAACAAAAAGGGAGGCAAAAGTTCCAAGGGGGCGGCCGACCCGGACGGAGAAGTATATGGACACTCCATGCCGGATTTGGATGAGTACACGAAGGAACCGCCCCCGCTTCCACCGCATTTACGGCATATTATATTGAATAAACCGCCGCAGTTGCAGGATACGGCGGCGTTGCCCGTGCCGCAGCATGTGGCGTTGAATCATTTGTATTGTACGGCGATTAAGGATAACATGATGGTGTTGGGGATTACGCAGAGGTATAAGACGAAGAGTTGTACGACGGTGTATTATTCACCTTGTTAGAGAGATTTGGGTGTGGTGTTGGGGGAGAGGAGTGGGGGTGAGTGGATTTTATGCTTATGCAGGGATTGAGTAGAAATGAACATGGCTTGAGATGGAATGGGCATGGGAGAGATACTACAACACACTGCAGCATATCAGGATGCATCATTTTGAATTGCATGGGATGATATAGTGCAACGCAGTGCAGCGTATGGGGATTTATTATCTTGACCTATGCGTGGAGATGGGATATTACAACCATGCACCTGGACATGGTGGACAACAACATTCATGGCATATGAAGGGGTATTGTATTATTAAGATATCAATGTGCTACCTTAGGTAAACTTATATTCATGTTGCGTTCTTACCCAGCGGGGGGACAATATGGTTGTAGGTAGAACCTTGAATGCAAAAATCATGCTGGATGATTTCTTTTTCGTAGATTGTGCTGACTTTACCAAGAATGCCAGCGTGCAAATCTGAGCCTCCTTGGTAAACATATCTTCCAGTCCCAACAACTGGAACAACCAGGATGCTATTGCCGTCGCCATCATCGTCAGAAAACTGGAACTTGGCAATCCCACTGAATAGAGAGAAGACTCCAACAGTGTCATCAATCATATAATAATTGCACATGATATGATCAGGAGCAATGATATTGCATAGCACGTCAGAGTACGCGTTCATGGGCAATGTCAAGGCCTCATCCTCGTACATGCGTCCCTAAGAATGTAAATGAAAATGAGGAGTTCAAAGGAGATGCAAAAAATCACAGGCATATCAGACTTTCTGAAGACAGACTTCCCCAAGATAAAGTGGTCAAAAGTTCTGCAGAGGTGCATGCTCACATTGATTCTAGAGTATTGCCGCAGATTAACATCGTAGCGAGAGGATCCTTCCGTTGCATTTTCATAGAGGATGGGCCCAGCAATGCATGGCTCATCAAAAGACCACCTACCAAGCAGCCGATTGTACCTCCTCTCACCTCCAAGTCTTGGTTGGGCAAGCTTTGCTAGCTCTAGTAGCATGCCCAGTAAGAATGTTGATTTGCAAATCATGATTATAGAGTTTGTGTGAAATGGATAGTGCAGTAAGTGCTCTTGGTGGCTGGGATATGGGATATGGGATGTGGGGTCCCAAATCCCAAGCTTTTCATCAGCTTGGGAGTTCTCATCCTGTGACACTTGAACTTGGCTGGACCGACGAGCTGTGCCAAGATCAAGACCAAATGCATTGCATTATTCGTCATAAGAAAAGGCTCTCGCCTCTTCGCCAGTTCAATTACTAACAAAGCAATAATCATATGTTCAAAAACTTACTCCTAGAAAATACGCTTAGAAAATGTATGATTGCTAGTTTTGGCTGCTATTGGCTCCCCACCTCTAAGGCTTTAAGGTGCATCCATTCCCTAGTTCTCAAGCTTCATTAGAGAAAGGTCAAAGCTCTAATATGCAGGTATCAAAATTAAGAAACAAAATTTACTCTTCAAGATCAAGATGAAGAGCAGGTGGGGTTCTGCTATCTCTGGCATGGCTGTGTTGGACAACATTTTGACAGGAGGTCCTGAATGTGTCACTTGTCCCACTTGTCGCACCAACCATGAGTCCAGAAAAAGCAAACATCGAAAGTTAATTGAATATCAATAGAAAATAGAATGCATTAAAAACACATTCACTCCAATCAGCATTGGAGTTCTGATAATATCTGGCATATTGGGCCATATTTGACACGAGGTCCTGCATGTGTCACCATTGTCAGTAATCCCAAGCGATCCAAATTGACACGCGACAATCAACTTTGGTTTCGAAAGAGAATACTCGCCTTGAAAACTAAGAACAAAATCAAGATCAAGATGAAGATTTAGAGGATCTATTGCAGTGCTTCATAGAAGAGATAGAAGAGGCCCAAGCAAACATCAGTAAAAAAAGCTGACGTTCTATATTTCAAGTGTGTATCAAATATGAGTCCATAATAAGCAATTGCAATACTGCTTCAATGCCTTTTATTCAATCACTTTGAGGAGCGAGATCAAGACAAAGATCAGGACCTATTGCATTGCTTCAAAAGAGAATGCTCACCTGTATACGCCAAAGATGAGCTCATAATTAGCAAACTCAAATCAATCGAAAGCAAATAGCAAAAAGAATACAACCATACGCAATACCTTCTTCAGAACCATGATGTTTCAATCCATCGTTCAACTCATCCTCTCGCTGCTGCTTTTGGGAGCTGCGGAGTCAAGGCTCAAAGGTAGTGAGAAGAGCAAATTGGGGAAACAACTAGGTAATGAACTTTTCCATCCCTCATCTGATCCCGAAATCCCCAACTGTCCATCCAAGTTAGTGGTTGGAACTGGCGAGTTGGAATGTCAGTACATGGCTTGTGACAGCAATACCAGGCACCTCGACATTGCAAATGAAGAATTCCATCCTGAAGACACAAGTTTCGATGGGAATACTCTTAACAAGGATTTCCATCAAGATGACACCGAGTGTCCCAGTGATCTGATGGTGACACTTTCCAGTCCAACCGATGACAAGGACAGGCGCCTAACTTTGAACAATGAAGCCTTCCACCCCGATGAATCCATCGTCTGTCAGTACTGCAAGATGAATGAATCTGAATAGGACGATACTCAAGCAAGAGAGCTATCCGTTAAAGGATCCTGATTCTGAGTTGTTTTTGTTTGGAAAGAAGATTGCCTTGCCAGCCTTGAATGTTCACTTGTTTGAGAAGATGTTTTGAACTTTGAACCTTGAATCTGTGCTGATATACAAAATGGCTCTCTTGTCACTGAAAGCTGGCTTGTTTGCTGTGATCTCTAGCCTTGTTTGCCAATTACCAGCTTAAACTAATTCAATACAGACTTTCAGAAACTATCAGTAGAGAAAAAATAAGCCTAGAACTACTCAATCTCTTCTTGCCCTGTCTTCAGCCTTTTCTTTGCTTGGGATGGAGATGCATTTTGGGCGGGAAAATAGTCCAGAGGCAGTCATTGGGTGAAGGTAGTTTCATCTAACATATTATCAAGCGAGAAGATGTTTGAATCATGTTGTCTGAGGCATAAAGAAACTCACTTTTACTGATTTTGCTCAAAGGGAAAGTACTGATTGATTGTACATCTAGCAATAACATACACGAATTTCGTCAGGCTAGCTGGCTGCTCTAGAGTAAGCAACCATAGGAAGACAGTAGGTAGCTGCAGTTTCTGCTTTGCCTTTCACTTTTTGACACGTGGCCTTTTTATCCTACCTGCAGTACAGTGGCGGTGGTGGCGGGCATAGCATATGACGTCCAAGAAAATTCTAACCTCAACTTCTCTACGCAGCATTATGGTAGTCCCACCCGAGAGTTCTGCTGAGAACTAGCTCTCGCCCTTGATCCCTGTGAGTTTCGTTGCCACAAATATCTAGTGAACACACCACCAAAGGGCGACCTCTGTATGAATTCTGGAGTGATTAACTTCCTAGGTAATCCCACTTTTCAAGTCCACCATGAGTTCATAAAAAACAAGCCCATATTAATCAAAGTCAAATAACATACCTAATCCACCCTTCAAGATCAAGATGTTTCAATCAATTTTTCCACTACTTGGGCTGCTACTGCTTCTGGGAGCTGCAGAGTCAAGGCTCAAAGGCAGTGGAAGAGGCATTTGGCATTCAATGATGATTTCCACGCCTCAGATCCAGTCCCGAAAGCCAACTGTCCACCCAAGTTGTGAGTATTTGGAATGAACTGTGACGGTAATACCAGGAACCTCGCTTTCAATGACAAGTTCCATCCAGAAGACGCAGGTTACGATGAGCAAGATTGGGACGAGGATTTCTACCAAGACACCGGCAGTGAGTGTCCCAATGAATGTGATGCGACACTTTCCGGTGCAAGCGACGGCAATGGCAGGCGCCTAGCAAACTTTAATGACGCCTTCCACCCTGATGAACCCACCGTATGCAATTACTGCAATGTCTGAACAGTACTGCCCAAGCAAGGAAGACCAGTTTTCACAAGCCTGCGACTGTAAACATGGAAATATGCTTTGGATGTTTGGATCGTGCACTGATATCAAGACTTGTACATTGCTTGAGAATCCGTCTGCGAGGCTTGCTTTCTTTTCACTTCATGCTTGTAGGTAGTGCAGAATCTGATCTTATGACGAGGCTCAAGGGAACACGGTTGAAGTTAAGACTACGGCTGTTTTTTTTTTGGAAAGGCGCTCGGGTCATAAAATGTAGTCTCCTTCCACCCATGCTTGTTTGAAGAGATCTTTTTGCCTATTACCATAAGAATTGAACCTTAACCAATGTAATCTACAACAGTGTATGTCTTGTGTTTCAAAATGAGGTAGTTACTTAACAGAAACACAAGCTGAATCAAAGTTAAACATCATCTGGCGAGCTGGAACATGATATCAGACACCCGGGGCCCAAGCTGTGTTGGAGAGCATCATTCATATTCCATTACATCACGGACCATATCTTTTGCCAATCTATCCATCACTGGACGACCTTGGCTATTCGCCTGTGAGTACTTTACATTCTTTGAGTTGGCAACCATGACACCATGACCCATTGGGAAGTTGATGCTATCCCCTACAGTGGATTTGACTAATTCTTGTGATGTTAGAATGAGCTGTTCTGTCTGCACATTTGGTGCAGACTTTGATGCATTGACAGGAGTACCATTTGATGTGGCTGATTCATCATTCATATCAGTAGGCTGCAGTGGTAGGCCTGCACGTTCTCGGATGAGACTATCCAATGAGCCACCGGGGGGACGCATCCATACAGGTTTAGCTAATCTTGGTGCAGGTATTCGGTCTTGTACATCAATGAATACTTTGGTCCATCCCAGAGCATCTAAGGATTGAGACATGCGCAGCAACTCATCATCAGGTGTTGCATTATCGTCCTCTAACGTTGTTGGTGACTGGGGCTGTGATTGTTGTTGGGTACGAACAATGGCCACAATGAAAGAAGGAACTTCCTCTTTTCCTTCTGCGCCATTGACTATTATCTGTTCTCTGCCAGTATGTTTGGCCTCTGCATTACGCTCGGATGAGTCCTTTTCTGCCATAGCATCTCCTCCTCCTTCTTCCTCCTTTCTTCCATCTGTAGGAGGTAAATCTCTTGAAGCAACAACAAAGTGTCCTACACCACTCTTCTCATTCAAAAATGCTGCCGTTTCTGTGGGAACTTGAAAATCTGTCCCATACACATTTGCGTAGGCAACTCTTTGACGGAAGTTCCGCAATGGATTGAGGTACTTGTCTTGCAAGCACATGTTGCGTATGACACACTGCATTTCCTCCTCATCAATGTTGTTGTCTACGATTGGACCGCTAGTATCGCCATTGTCAGCACCATCTGCACAATTCTTTAGATGTAACGAACTCAGACGTCTTACACTCCCCACAGCAGCATTCATGATGTTACCCGCAGCCGCAGCTGACAAATCCTTCTCACTATTCAGGCGGAATAAATCCCGTCCCGTCTCACCCATTCCAGTACCAATGATCTTTTCTGCAATTCTAGGAATCGGAAGGTAGGTGTGTCGTGATATTCCAAGGTGTGGTGTGGCAGTGGTGCAAAATATATTTGGGTGCATATGGAGGGTCGCGTCTTGCAGTTTGAGTTGGTAGGGAATGAGGGATAGTGCATAGCGAGAATACAATCCACCGAGACTGTTCCCAATAAGTGAGAAGGTCACAGCATGATTTGCATGAGCATCAGTCTCGACATTGCCCCCGGTCACTCCTTCTTCGCCAGCATCAATACGTTTCTGTGCATCTGATTTGATGAAATCAATTACCTCATTAGCCAATCGTATCCCACCATTGCGTATCCCATCATGTGTTTTCCCTACGTTGCATTTAACACCATGAACAATAATTTTTGCACCAGTTATATCTTCTTCGGTAGACCAATCCGATGACGTCTGCTGAGGCTGATCCCCACCACTACTACGCCGCCTCTTAGATTCAGGTATCCCCAAAGAATCATAAACAACATCGGGAACGTCCATTGAATCACAAACACCATCAGGAGAAATAATTTCTCTAAATGCATGAGATAAGTAGGCAAATTCTAGATCATTCCCCATATATCCATGGACTAAGAAGATATAGTGTGCCAATGGTTGGATGGGCGAGGATGGTTGGGTGTAGGATGAATGCTGCTCCGAAAGTTGTTGCCGAGATAAAAGGCTATCATGCCCATTGCTGTGGATTGAACTATTGCTATCGTCGGGAATAGCCGTGCAGGATGTATTGCCGCCGACAGATTCAGGGCCCTGCTCCAGCGATGATCGAGACGAGTGTGCCGATCCCATTTTGTTTTATGTTGTGCTGTAGTAATAATGAGTGGGTGGGTTGGTTGCATCAAAAGGCAATAGGCAAATACACGATTGAGTGAAGCTTGATTGGACTCAGAACAAACCCATGTCCTTCGCACAGCGCAGCGCAGCGGACTAATAGTAAATTTGGCGGGAGACATAAAGATGCCTTCGTTCCACGACGGCTTGAATCGTGCTTGAATGAGCGACCTCCATCCCCCCACTACGATACTCGCTCCAAATAAATCGCAGACGTGCGCAGACGTCTAAAAAATCGCAGACGAGGGCATTTAAACTATGCGGGTGCCAGGAGTATTAAACTTTGGCAAAAAAAGAGATTTTGCCGCGGCAGCGGCNCAACATACTGCATCTGGATCAGACCAACTTAGTTGCCCATTTCAGAGCAAAAGCCAGCCTGATGATTCCATAGATGCTTCATATGACACCAACCAAGCCAAGTCACATCATACTACATCTATACCTGACTAAGTTAGTCCATAATATTCTCGGTCAGTACCAGCCTGATGGGGCCACCTTGAATGTGATGTGAGGTAATGAGTGACAGCCATTGTTGTAGAAGTGTTCCAGAACCCACTAGGATATAGAAGAAAGGTCAGCGATACTTCATATGACACCAATCAAGCCTAATCACATCCTACTACATCTAGATCAGACCAAGTTAGTCTTCAATATTCTCTGTCAGTGCCAGCCTGATGGGACCAACTTGACTTGGAAAATGAGGAGGTGACATGAGGTAATGAGTGACAACCATTGTTACAGAAGTGTTTCAGAACCTCTCTTGGATGAATAAGAAAGGTCAGTGATACTGATACTTCATATGACACCATTCAAGCCAAATCACATCATACTACATCTACCTGACCAAGTTAGATACCAATATTCTCATGAAGTTCAAGCCAGATTAATTAGGCCACCTTGACTTCGTGGAAAATGGGGTGATGTGAGGTAGTGCGTGATATCCATTGTTGCAGAAGTGTTCCAGAACCTCTCTAGGATGAATAAGACTTAAGAAAGGTTGGGGATGCTCCAGATGACACCATTCAAGCCAAATCACACCATACTACATCTAGACCTGACCAAGTTAGTTACCAATATTCTTTGTCAGTACAAGCCTGATGGGACCATCTTGACATGGAAAATGGGGTGATGTGAGGTAATGAGTGACAACCATTGTTGCAGAAGTGTTCCAGAACCTCTCTAGGATGAATAAGAAAGGTCAGGGATGCTTCATATGACACGAATCAAGCCATATCACATCATACTACATCTAGACCTGACCAAGTAAGAACGCCTATTTTTCTGTGCCAGCCTGATGGGGCCACCTTGGCATGGAAAATGGGATGTTGTGAGGTAATGAGTGACAACCATTGTTGCAGAAGTGTTCCAAAACCTCTCTAGGACGAATAAGAAAAGTCAGGGATGCTTCCACTGACCCCCAACTTTTCTGCTTTACAATCAATTGTAACATAATGATGATATTGTATGCATCCTGCATCCTTTTTTATATTGGAGATGGGTTGCCTCCTCCATGCCACAACATGTGTTTTATAGTTCCATAGCTCATGGACTGAGACATCGAATTGGAATGGACGGTGATAACTAGGATGAACAGGAGGGACATTTTTTTGCAATGTGGTACAACCTTGTGGTAGAAGATGCAGTACTGAGTTTCGACATCAGTAAGTCAGATATTAACAAAACAAATACTTCCATGATAAGTTGGAGGGAAAGAAATGTATAGTATCATCAACACCATTTTAGCCCATGACCAATTTTCTCTCTATTTGCATAAATATTGTTTGTTACAAGCCTTTAGTCTACATATATAGCCTGACATATTCAGATATGGAGGAAATTTATTGTTGGCTGGTGAGGTAACAGATCTACTCTGTCACTACTCAACTTTTGCACCAAGATGAGCAAATATCAGGCAGGACAAAGCTCTGGACAAAGCTCTGGACAAAGCTCTGCTGAAGCTCTGCACAAAGTTTCGTTGCGAGCTCATCATCGCCAGAGCTCGGATAGATATGCGAGATCCTCTGGATCGACTTGATTTGAGTAGCTATTCCTTTATTTATCCTTCATAGTTTCCAGGGTCTTCCCGTTGCCCTTCTGCTTTGCTGGTAGACCGACAGCTGTACCGATAGCAACCTTCAGCACCGCCACCGCCACCGCCACCGCCACCGTTGACTGACCCCCCAGCCCCAGCTCCCCTCCATCAGCACGCCATTAGTACGACGATGGACTTCGCGGAATTCGAGGACATCGAGCCAATCCCCCAAGATGATGGACCTGAACCCGTCTGCGCCATCGCCTACTCACCCAAGTTCGTCCAAGCCTACGACCTCTTGCGCGCTGTGTTGAAGTCCGATGAGCGGAGCGAGAGGGCATTCAACCTGACCACCGTTTGTCTGGAGTTTAATCCGGCGAATTACACTGTGTGGCACTTTCGGAGGCGATGTCTCGTTTCGTTGAGTTCTGGGTCTGGACAAAATTCGACGATTGATGTGGAACGGATCGAGAAAGATCTTGAGTTTGCGGACAAGCTGGGAGGAACCAAGTGAGTTTGATTTGCATCGCTGATCCCAATTCCCTTATGTGTTCATCTAAGTCCATATCATCTCACGTGTGCTCCCATCATTAATTCTCTGATCCTTCTACGCATTGTTGCAGCCCCAAAAATTATCAACTTTGGTATCATCGCCGTGCCCTATTGGAGTTTCGCTTCAAAGGAGACTCAGACGAAGCACTTGGAGTGGCTCAAACGGAATTGGAGTATGTTGATAAAATATTGGATGATGACTCAAAAAACTACCATGTAAGCAATCATCTATGTCTTCTTATTCGCAGAACAAAATGTGACTTGTATTGTACCTAACCTCGAAACTCCCAACTCCCAACACATGTGATGTGAAAACGAACCCTTGGAATAAGGCATGGTCCCATCGCCAGTGGATCATACGCACGCTCAACAGCCCCAAGCTCTGGTCAACAGAAATAGAATACTCCCATTCAAAAATAAAATCAGACCCAAGAAACAATTCTGCCTGGAATCAGAGATGGTTTGCTATCCATCATGGTAGCATTTCACCAGCGAATGCAGTCAATAAAAGTGCTGCCCTTTCTTTGGAAAAGGCTAAGGAAGAAGCTAGCTATGCTTTATATGGAGCCAATGTTGACCCATACAATGAAAGTCCTTGGAGATATCTGATTGGTGTTTTAATGGAACAAAGGCGCGTTGCGGAGAGAGAAGGCAGCGCTGAGGATATTGCAAATGTTACCAATCTTACACGAGAAAGTACTGTTAAGATCAGGGAAATGAAACAATCTCTGGAAGAGCAAACGACATCTGCAGATGGTCCAACTGGTCCATGCGCGAGTCTGATGTCTGCATTAGTTGATTTGCTTGAAACTTTGAAGGATGAAAGAGAATCATTGACTGAAGCCAAAACACTGTCGGGGGAACTAATGCTAGATGACCCAGTTAGGCGCAAGTACTGGCGCAAGAGAGAGAAAGATATATCAGCTCTTTTGGAGAAGTTGGATTAGGTTTGGAGAAGGAGATTGATCTAACTGAGTTCAAACTACTTGGCACGTGCACCATCATCCAGAATACTGCTATCAAACATCACCCGTAACACTCAATCCGCTCAGCTTCATGGTCAGGTGGCAGGTGTATCCTCTGGCTAATTATTTCTGTTGATTTACAATGCAGTTGGTCTCATTGAGAGTGTAGAGAAAGCTTAGCCAAATAATTATGTATTGATATCAAGACTGTCCTCAATAAATCAATATCTCAGATACATTGCCATGCTATCAGCTACAACTCCCAACACATGCACACTGCCACAGATTATCTGTTCTTCAATGATCCCCCACCACCTGCACTCGTTATCGAATACATCAAAGCCCCAACCAAAGCCATAAATATGCCCCCCATATTTGTCTTTGAGAATTTGTCCCCCCCAAACAGTTGCCTCCCCGCAACTATGATTAGCAATCTCCTCAATGCATCACAAGTACCATAGGTAATTGGTTCCACAAGCCCGACAAAGGAGAAACTCAGAACATACTCCATGTGGTAGGCTAGCACCGCAAGACAGGTTAGCCAAACAGGAGGATGTGGCGGACTTGGCGCCACATACTGCACATCCGTTCCTTCATCTCCGGCCGTGGCAACATTTCGTATGTTCGATCCATACTCCCTAATTTCTCTCAACCTGCCCCCAATACTATTTGCTGCTGTCATAATCAACCCAATCCCCAAAGCCACGAATACCATGGCCCTTTGTGCCTCGACTCCCTTGATCCCTGTCTTTCTCATTACACGTTTGCTCACCACATTAAGTGCTGCTTGACTGGTAGTTGACACCAGTGCCGCCAAGAATCCAAATACTTCAAATGTTGGACTGTTCCATGATGCGGCTCCTATCCCGATGGCAATGGGAAGTAACGAAAACAGGGTTGCATTGGATGGCAATGCCGTAACCCCATCCAACAACAGAGTGAATAGGACAGTGATGAGGGGTATCCCACATTTGGAAGTGTATGTCAATGATATGCCAATTCTATCTAACGCAATGGAATTGCTATAGTTAGCAATGAAAAGAAACAAGGATGGCAGCAAGAACATTTTTGCCACCTGAACTGTTTTGACAAAGCGGGGTAGTAACTTTGACAGTAGATAGAATTGTGAATGGATGAAGAGACCTAGGAGAAGTGAGCCGGAGAATCTGTAGAGGGTGAGGAGAGATGCACGAGATAGTCTCGTTCCCCTAACATTTCTGCTTTGTGGCTTGCTCTCAAGGATTTCCTGTTGATTGTGTTTCTGCGTAGAATTCAGAATGGATCTGAATTGATGAGCTGCCTTGGAACCCTCTCCTGATGTAATTGAGTGTGGCTCTCCCTGGTACTTCAAAAATTTGGTTGTCGAGTAGGTAGTCAAGATGGCTGAGCTTATAATCCACGCTGATCCTACACAGAGTCGGCTATTCGCAACCGAGGATGCCCACGACGAGAGCGGCGTCACTGCCGCAACAGCTGAAGCCGAAGCTGCAGCTGAGGACGTAGTTGTACTGGCAATTGACGCCAGTGAGGAAGACGATGCAGTCAGCGGCAGAGACATTTGTAAGGATGTTGATGTGGTGGTGGCGATAGGGCTGCCGAGTGAAGTGATGGCTGGTGGTAATGAGGAGAATGCTATCATGTGAAAGTGTCCGAGAGCAAACGGCGTGAGTCCAACGCCGTCGTCGCTGTTGCACAATCCTGTTAAAAGATAATGACCAATCGGAAGACGCACTGCCTACTAAATCACCGACAGACTAAATGCTATGCTGAGCGGTGGCGGTGATAGAACTGAAGATTTCAATCTGACTGTTGTGGTGGTGTGATGGCATACATACTGCACTGATCGATGCTCGCTTGCTTTGATGAATGGGAGTAAAAAAATTAATAATGACGCGACGTCTGACATTGGCGCGCCATTAGCGATACGATTTGTATGAAGTCATCCGTACAAACTCGCCAATATTACCTCGATGACACCATGATCCTCACTTCAACTTTGAAACTTTGATTGTGATATTCACATGCCTTGCTCATAATATTATCATAACATCGAACATTGACCTGCCATTATTTTGTTTGGGCAATTGTCTCCTCCAAATATAATAGCATGCTACAATGGGATCATCGAATAATTTGCTCCTCCCAGTATTGATAGTCGTCATTGCCTATCTTGCCGCGACCTACACTGACATTGGGCAGAGCTTCTTCGCCGGAGACTCACCTCTCGTCATGAGCGATACGTCAGTAACCATCGATGGCCTACCATTCCCAAGTGATATCAAAATTGTAGGATCAAAACAATCATTGATAGGTGGTGGGACACGTTCCAAGTGGGGATTTCGGGTGTATGCTGTTGGAATCTACGGTGATAAGAAGATTGTCAAGAATTTGAAGAAGAAATATGGTGATACCGTTGACTCTAGCGTACTGACTGACTTTTCAAAGGCTAAGCAAGTAAAAACATTGCTGCTACGCTTCCATCGAGAGGTGGCGTCGTCGGATGTAGCGGAGGCATTGGGAGAGGCATTGGTTGATAAAGTGGGGGAGGATAAATCAAAGCAATTTTCATCATTTATTTTGGATATGATTGGGGGTGATAGGCTGGAAAAAGGGTGAGCTCGAAAATATAATATTGAATTGAAGAGACCAATCCCTCATTGCTTATCCTTCTCTCTTCGTAAAATGTTTGGTTTTCTTCAGATCTGATATTTTCATCACATGCAAAGGTGAAAAGCTGTTAGCCTCGTTGAAAGAGGGAAAAGATACAGAGAGTATTACTATAAAGGGGTTATGTCCGGCAGTCTTTATGGTTTATTTGGGGGAGAAGCCGGTATCACCGCAAGCTAAGGAAGGGTTTGAGAAAGGATTTGCGGATATGGTTGTTTAGCCAGTTGAAATGTTATGTGGCTCTGAGGTAATGTATCGAGAAAGACTTCGTTTTATGAAGCTACCAACGTTAACTAAAAATTGAGTTTGCATGCTCATAGTCAATCTAAAATTGCATCAATCGAATTGAGAGTCTGAAGAGAAACTACACGACAAATATGATAAAAATAGTAAAGTGAAAGTATGCAATTATCTTACTCCATGAGTCTTACTCAGACAATACTGTGTGGCCTCCAAGACAATACCTTGCACAACAATACTTTTGAGAAGATTGAAGTGCTGTATCTACACTGAAAGGTTGTCAACAAGTATTGTTATGTAGGAGACGTTCTGGATAGAAAATTTTGCTCTCTTCACATCTTGGCTGAGCACATGCAATGCTTAAGGCAACTGCTGAATTGGGTGTATGTAAACTACAGAACAAATCCAACTATACCATTGAACTCAAATACATGTCATCAAAAAATATATGCAGAATAAAAATGAATGAGGTGTTTTGATTATCCTTTTTTTGACACTGCAAGCTTTACTTATGTACAGTTCCCATCTTCGTATTACTATCAGATATGTTCCTCTTTGAGTGCACCGCGCAGGCGTTTTTGATGTTCTTCAATTTGGCCCCTCATATCTGCCAGAACCTTCTTCAACTCAATGTTCATGGCTTCCTCCTCATTGAACTCGTCATGTGTTGCAATTACATCGTTTGAAAACCTCTTCATGCGAGAAACTTGTTCTGACCTCTGCTTATCGGAGAACTTGGCCTCATCACGAATGGCTTGCTCCAACAATTTATTTCCTTGCCTCAGAGAATTCTTGTGGCGAATAAAAAATCTTGCCGTCTCTTCAAAGCTACTTCTCATTGATTGCATTTCATATTCTAACTCTGAAATTCGTTGCTTGTCCCAACTTAATTGCAGTTCATCCTCGACATACTGTTTTTTGAGAATATTGAACGAGGTAATATCGCGGTAGGTTGAACGGCCCTTAGGAATCAAGAAGCCAAAACATGCTCCGAGTAGCAGCAGTGTTTTGACTATGCTACCAATACTATGTTTCTTTGTTGTAGCTGTTGCGGACTGTAGCAAACAGTCGGTGTTGCTTTTGCTTTTAGGTGACTGCATCGTGGATATTTTCATTTTGAATAATATTATCTTCTTTACCAAAATGGGGTGACTGAGTTCTGGAAAATAAGGAGACGGTGAAGACAAGTTGAACTAACATCTGGTCTTCTTGACAGCGCTGTGTGCTCAGCGGTCAGCTAAAGCACTGACGCTGAGGGCACAGTCAGTTGAGTTAGTGGTAGGGATAGCTAGAGGCACATTGTTTCGTAGATTGAGGGAGGATGAACGGAACAGAACCACGGTGGGACTAAAATCGGAGAAGCCTTTAGATTTTAGATAGAACACGCGTAGAGTAAAATGTATCGTACTAATTCCTCCGTATGATACCGGTCACAGACCGAGCAACACAGAAGCCTCGCCCTGTCGACCTGTGGAACTGCTCCTCCATTTAGTTCTACCGCCTACCAGCGCAGCTAATGAACATTCATTGACATTGAGGATTTCCATTGCCTTATCTAATAAGCATACCTCAAGTAGTGATACTCGGTATAGGATCCTGTTTTAGAACGGGTCGTGTTGGCAGAGAGAGCAGCCAGCTTTTTTACCCTACTGAGAAGAAACACAAATCACAGAGAAAATGGCTATGAGTAAATATTTTGACACAGTCTCCACAAGCTCACCCACATTTCATAAATTGCACCTACCTTCAATTGATATTTTCCTTAATACACCTCCATCGCCAAAATATGTGCGCTCCAACTCATACTGAAATCATCTACAAGCTTCCGCATATGCCTTTGCCAAAAACAAGCGATCTCATTGTTGACAGTGACAATACTATACTCCCGTGCAATGTCAAAAAGCGTAGCTTCAATGACATGATCAAGACGGCGCTTTTTTGCGTGTCATGCTTTGCAGTGTTTATGCTTCGGAGTAACAGTTTAGTGGTGGATCCAATAGTAAGGATCTCTCATCAGCTTGAATCATTGGATAGACTCAAAAAGAGTTTTGTCGAAGATGAGCTCGAGCTTTCTTGGAATCGCCAGCACATTGCAGAGCTACAGGGAAACATGGAATCGATGAAGAGTAGCTTTGGACAATTAAGGAAGAAATTCCATGAGGAAGAAAATCTCCTTGTGGAGAGAAATGAATCACTGAGGGAAGCTATCAGATCGGCGACTAAACTTCATTCTAGTGTTCAAACGTTGGATCAAGATGTTTTTCACCAACTTGTTCAGCAAGTAGAAAAGGTTCATGTGGAATTAGACAATGAGATGGCAGAGAATGCCCAATTGAAGAAGCTTCTTGCAGAAACTATAGATGAGATGACGAGACAGAATATTCCAATTCCCAAAGCAGCTCTCCGTGGGTCCACATTGAATGCTGAATAATCGATCAAATGCACAGGAGCTCGGGCAGCGTCGAGGCCTTCTTGCAAGAGAAATGAAAGGGCAGGGCGCGTAATGGCCTAATAATATATAGAATTCATTTTTTATTATTTTGGAGTAGTTCAATAGGCCTACATAGCAGCATAGTGTAGTGGTGTTTTAGAGGAAGAGGTGATCCAGCTCCATTGATCACATACTTCAATCACATAATTGACTAGTTCCAAACCTATTGGGCTTTGCTCTTCCTTCGGATTTAGCAGAGGTAATATTCTTCCTTTCTTAGCTCAGTTGGTATTGTAAGGGCGCTCGCATCTCGCATCTCTCTTGAGAGCGACGACACTTACAGGAGTTATCTACATCTTTTGGACAAAAATGACGATGCATAGAGTCTTGGCAAGATTGGATATCGGATGTGTTGTTTCTACTATTTCCCTTGTAGGATGCCAGAGTGAATGTCCTCGCTGGAAACACAAAAGACGGAGTTGGTGGCAACGGCTAAATATTTTAGGCGACCATGGACAAAAATCTGATTGTAGTCACTAAACATATCACTTTATCCGTGTAGTATTAGCAGAAAGCATAACTCAGCCTCATCGCCTAAATTGATTTTCTAACAGTGGGGCAAGTCTGTACTTTTTGAGAGGAAATGGTACTCCTATCGTGCAAGAGAGATACTTATCTGTGATCAGCCAAGGCTGAGACAGGGAGGATCGTGAACATCAAGCTTGGTGATCCATGGCAGCTGCACTGCTCCATAATCATCATCCCATAATTCACATCCGCCGTACCCAAGAGAATACTGACTCCTTTTCTACGCTCAATCAAAGTAAGAAGTATCATTTTTGTAAGAAGAACCATGCACCACATTTCCAGCATGAAAACCACCTTCAGTGATATTCTCAAGACTACTACTCTTTGTGGATTATGTTTTGTAGTACTTTTACTTTGGGGTAACAATCTCTTCATACATGATACCAACTCAGTTGATGGGTTGAAGCGTGGAATTCTAAATTATGAGGTTGAGCTAGCTTGGGATGAACAGCATATTGTACAGCTAGAACATAATATCAAGCTGATGAAAGGCAGCTTTGAAGAGTTGACACAGAAATTTCGCGATATAGAAGCGGATCTTCGAAACGACAATGAGTCATTGGCGGAAGCCCATACATTGGCAGTTGATGATCACAAGATTGTGGCAGAGAACGCTGAACTCATGAAGCTTCTCTCTGAGACTATGAAGAACATGAAGAAACAGAATATGGCCATACCCGAAGATGCTCTCAAACTAATAGATGAGATAAAAGGGCTGAGTATAGATCTTCCAAAACCAGCACTCCGTGGGTCATCATTGAAAGATATTGACTACTCATAGTTTTTTGTTCACAACACGAGTGGAATGTGAGAATCAGATCAATTATGTAGACTCAAATTAGGTATAAATTGTAATCAAGTCTCAATTGAATGAAGCATATCATATTCCATTGACAATTACGTTTCTACTAGGCAGCAATTGTTGATGTCGACGTAGATTCAGCAGTCACACTCAGAGAGCCATCATCCTGTTCAGATACTTGATAGGCAGTGATATCCTTCTGTTCACTTCCAATAGTACTCATAATTCCAGAAATAAACTCGTTTTGGTTACCCAGTGCACCAGTCACCCACGCTGTACATTTGCCTGTCTTCATTTCGAAACATGAGTTGTGAAAACTACATGTTAGAGTGGGCTTGCCATTCGCTACAGAAATCTTGCCCTTCTTCATTGGCAGGTTGAGATGTGGGCAGGTAGCATCCACGGCGTAGTAGGATCCAGCAACTTTGGTCACAAGAATTGGACCATTAGGTCCCTTTAGAATTTCACGATCCCCTTCTGCCACTGGAGGACAGCTGATTGCAGCTTGAAGCCCAGCCGATGATGAAGAGGTTGTTTCTAATGAAGCACCATTTCTGCTGTTCACATTCCTGCTCATGATAAACTTTGTTGTCCCACTCTTATAATTCATTGGTACCATATCATTCCAATAATCAGCACCAATGTTGCCACTTTCTGCATCCCTCATCAGAAAGCTAACACCGCCCCTCATGGTTACCGATCTCTTCGACACCCTAGCCTCCAGCCTTGACCCTCTGTCTACAAATCCTTTATACTGCAAGATGGCACCGTCATCGCTTAATACCTGGAATGTGCATGTATCAAGATGAGTTGGTCCAGGGTCCAGCCTCCAACGCAATCCCTGCATGGGCGGTTTGACACTAAGCTCTCCGTTCGGGTTGAACGTCACTTCTGTAGACCCGATTGTCTGACCACCTACAACATCTTGCACATCCCAAGTACCTACAAGACTGCACAAAAAAAGGACATAAACAATTGAGTTAGCAAAGAAAAAACATAACATGATATCCGAATATTCATCTTCTGAATGTTGTTTCAGTGCGCCGATATTGAAAAGTTACATGGCAAAAGTTTATCAATCATGTCTTTTTTCAGACAGGGATAACAGTTTTTTCATCACAAACAACATCCAAACTATGATGGTACATAATATAAACACTGGATGGAGATTTACTTACTCATCAGGATAAGGATTCTCTGAGTTCTTACGAATAGCAGACTCCCATTTAGCAAATCTCCCCAGTTCATCACCTGGCGAAGTAGGTTTTTCTGTCGACTTCAGGTACCTCGCAGTGGCAGCAGGTGAAAGGGCCAATGGCGCAGATGATGACGGACGGACGTATCCACTTCCCAGTTCGATGAGAGATGCAGTCAGCCGTCCATAGGCATTCTGATAACCAGTGGATAGTGGGAGAGTAGGGGTGACATCTGTTAGTATACCCTTGGTGTAACAGTCGCGTAGAAGTTGAATGAGTGAATTCAGATATTGCACGCCTGGTCTAGTTTCAGATTGGACGTCCACATTCTCAGCAGGATCATTCTTGTACCATCGTTGGATGAAGGCGGGTTTATCAGCATCTAATGTTTCAGCTAGCACAAGAAGTTCTTGATCTCCACCAAAGATGAGTGTTCTCTGTACAATGTTGGAGAGTACATTAAGCTGGCGTGTCATTGTGGGCTCCTCTGCACTTAGCAAAACCCCTCCCAAGTCGTCTGGATTGATTACTATTGGTTCAGCCGATGATGTACCATCATTGTTTGATGCCTCGGTATCAGCAATGTTCCCTTCATTTTCATCCTGGCTTTTTTCCACCAGTTCGGTCCTTATCTTTTTTCTATCCCTAGCCCAAAATGATAACCTGCGCTTTCTTCCCTGTCCATAGGCTCCTTTTGGCGTATCTTCTTCTACTTTCTCCTTGGCATCATCACTTCTGGGCATTTCAGCCTCATCCCTTTCCCTTTTCTTTGCAGAGACCATAGCAACTGTTTCAGATTCATACTTGACCTTGAACTCTTCAAATGACATGGATTTGTTGCTCGGATCATCATCATATGCCAATCGAGCCGCTGCATCATAGGGAATGGCAAGAGGACTTTCCTCATTCTTTCTCCCATCAATGACAGTGCTAGGTGGGTCAGAACTGCGGTTTTTCCTTTCATTGGCCATAGAAATTTTATCGAGCATCGAAAGACAAAAATCCTGATCAATCAACTTTTTGGCAATACGTCTCCTCGGCAATGCAGAGCTACTCCCCCCCTCATTCCCAGCTTCTTCCAACACCGCACCAACGCTCTGAATCTGAGATAAGATGCGCTTGTAGGGCTCGACGTACAATCCTCCCTCCATGACCTCCTTTACACGCTCACTCTCCGTACCACTTGTGGCCAAACTCAGTATACTTTCCAAATACGCCTCAGCCTGATTGTAGTCTGGTAATGCATTGTACGTTTCCCCAAACACGGCAATTTGATTGGTTATCCACTTCTGTTCTCTCTCTTCAGATGTCAAGGACAAGGTGTCCCTAGGGCTTGGGTCATTAGAATTGACTGTTTCAGGTTCATCCTTCCGATTCATTATCACATTTAGAATGGGCCTTGGCACAGGACACTTCATCTTATCATTCTCTTCTCCCTGCCCTTGTTGTTCAAGTAATCCAGCCTTGGCCTCCTCTTCCTTCTGCTGTTGCTGCATTAAGACTGTGCGCAAACTCAAGTTCAATGCCTCAGCGCTAGGCCATGATCGTGATAGTAATATCCGCCGTACAGCTCGGTTGGATGCCGTATTCAATGCACGAGTGAGTGAGAGACTTTGAACGGATTGTGATGCTTGCGCCGTCTCAGCGGATGGATCAGTTGATCCATTATCTTTGCTCATTTGATAACATCTTGATAAACTAACATCCGTGGGCGCCAATGTGAAATCAATCTCGTTCATTTTGGCTCCACGGCTATTGATTCCTACACGTTTTGTAGATGATGATGCAGCTACAGCTGCGGCTGCGGCGGATGTTGTTGTAGACGCTGTTGCCCCTCCATTGATGGCAGCAGCGTCCACATCCTCGTCCTCCTCAACAGTGGCAGCGATTCCACCTGGAGGCGGCTCCACGGCCATTTTAAGGGTATTACTCGCAGCTGCTACTGCTGCGGCCCTCGAGGAAAAGGTGGCAGGAGTGGAGAAGGCAACACACCCATAGTTAAGAGCAGTCAACACTGCGAGTAGAGGTACGAGGAGTTGAGTCCATGCCATCATGGTCGTAGGTACTTCGTGGCGGTGTGACTTGCTACAATACTTGTGGCAGGATTTTGCCGTCTCCAATCTCTCTCTACGGCCAGAAAGGGTTCACCCGACGGTAATAACACCTATTCGTAGTAGAGCTGTTCCGTGGTTGCCAACTAACAGCGGGTTACTACCAATATAGTTCAAGTTGAGGACACTGCGCTGATGGGCGGTGTTGATTGCGGCGGGCAGCCAGGTCAGATCAGCCTACCATATTAATTAAGTATGAATGTGCGGTTATGGTTGAATAAGCCTACGCAAAAGTACAACGTCGACATGGCGAAAATACAAATCAAATACAATTCTTGATTGACGTATGATAAATTAGAATACACGTGTAAGATTTATGAAAATACCTACTCATCTAGGAATAACAAGACAGTTTATTGCACAAAGCTAGCTTGTATTTCCCCTACAAAAATGCCAAAAATACAAATATGTACGTTTGCTTATTCTTATTTACCCATTTCCATCTCTGCTTTCATTTTGGTGCATGAAAAGAGGGCAAGCCCGAGGGGGCGAGCCGCACGATCTTGCTTTACACTTCTTGTTTACATGTCTCAAAAGTGGTGCTGGCAAGCGTTCCTCTCAGAGTCCAGACCACATCTTCTGATTCAACTAAAACACCCATTCAAAGCTCAAAGCTGTTTCTAAACAAGCAAATACTTAAAATGCTCGACTTGATTTTGTCAGTTGTTGGAGTCAGAGAAAAAATGTGGAAGTGATTGTTTTGGATGGACACCTTACTTATCACACTGCCAAAACAATTCGAAAAATATCTAGTGCCGAGGTGTGTTTTATGACGCCGATAGATATCGACAGTAACCTGCATGTTCTCGGCAAATCGCTCGGCCGAGAGCCAATCTGGTGAACTCACTCGGGTGAGTTCACCCGAGTGAGTTCACTGATAAATCTTGGCGGGAGGGTGGCATTGGATCCTCGGGAGTAACAGGCATGGTCTCGGCAAATATCTCGGCCGAGGATCCAATTATTAGTGAACTCACCTGGGTGAGTTCACCTGGGTGAGTTCACTAATAATATCCTCGGCCGAGGCAGCCATAAGTAGTTCGAGACAACCATGAACACGAATCCCCCTATCACTAGGCCCCCACCTTCTGAGGGTCCTCGTCTTGGCCAGTCAGAGAGAACTGCCTCATCCTACCGCACTGCTGCATTATGGCTGAACAAATATTTATCTAGCCTTGACAGCGATGCTGAGCAAGTCCACATCAACCGCAGCTATCCACCTAGCCTTGAAGAACTCACAGCCGAGCATATTGAAAATGATCACTTGGGGAAATTCATCGAAAGTGCCGGCTTATGGCTGTCAAGAAACAAGTTCCCCACCAACAGGAAACCCTTTT
>JALLOX010000027.1:0-20367 GCA_036939695.1 Thalassiosira ordinaria | reverse complement strand
GAATGTTTCGTGAGAGCGCCTATCGTAAGGAAAGGGTTAAGAATTTAGTTGGCATAATAGGTCCACTCTTTCAAGCCAAAACCTTCTCTCAGAATTTTGGTATGAGTAAGATATTTGTGTAAGTACTTATTTCGCATTTTTTGTTGAGCTTGAAGCTCCGTATCACACTGGTAGAAATAATATGGTATCTTGCAGCTGCTACGTTCTCAATGATAGCCAATAGCCATCAAAATCTCTACCATATCAAAATTACAATGGCATCCAGCCAATCTCAAAAAGCTAGCTGCCGCCTGCCCGATCCCTGATCTCAATATCAACAACAGTCTTAATAAACAACCAATCCTCCACATCAAAGTCTACAATCATGTCCGACACAGAAGAACCCAAGGCAAAGAAGCAAAAGACCTCCAAAAAAGATCGCAAGTCCATCGACAGCACCGCCACCGCCACACCCTCCGATACACCCACCTACGAAGAACGATGTCAAGCCATCAACATCCTCGCCTCCCCCCTCGCCTCGAAAAAATCCACAAAGAAAGCCCACAAACTCGTACGTAAAGCCTCTCAATCCAAATCACTCCGTCGTGGCGTTAAGGAATTAGTCAAGGGATTACGCAAGGGTGATAAAGGTTTGGCTATTTTGGCGGGGGATGTTTTTCCCATTGATGTCATGAGTCATCTTCCCGTATTGTTGGAGGAGCATAATGTTCCGTATTTGTTCGTTCCTTCGAAAAGGGATTTGGGTGCGGCGGCGTGTACGAAACGACCTACGAGTTGTGTGTTGGTGAAGGATAAGAAGGGGGATGGGACGGAGATTGATGGGAAGGATATATTTGATGCGTTGGTGGAGGAGGCAAAGGAGTATGATCCGAATAGTAAGCAGTGATGGATGCAGTGTAGCAATGGTGGTTGCAGACGAATATTTTTTTAAGGAGGGTCCACACACCACCTTAGGGGATGTTAGTTTTTGCAGCAATGGAAGGTTGGAGAGGAATAGATTTAAGAAGGATTCACACGCCATCTCCAATCTGAGGGGGTATTTTATTACCATGTGGGGCAGTCCATTTTATCGCATTAATCTGAGTTTCATTCAAGTGAACAAAATGGATGAGTATGGCAATGTGTTTAATTGTGTAGGCAGTGAAGGGAATTCAAAATAAAGTAGCAACAGTTGAAACTATACAATACTTCAACAGCTTTCAATCACTTCAACCTCCACAGTTTCTCAACATTGCAGCAGTGTCCAGTTTTGATAATCTAAAGTTTATACCAAATATCCATTTTTGGCGCTACATATAATAGAATGTAGCACTGTGATGTAAGTTACTACTATCAATACCGGAATAATAATTATGTTGTAAATGAACACACAGCACACCTCAACGAATGCACAAGAATTGGCTGCAAAGCATGAGAATATCTACTATCGCAGCAATCAACCATACACAAGTCAAGGCTCTGCAGAAGATTGTACAGTCTTGACAGCATTTGCACAAAATCATCTTTCGAAGTAGCTGAGAGTGATATTGTAGTGTGTAGGTATGGTATTAACTATGATAAAACTTCAACCTGAGGCACCCAGAAGCAATGTAGTTTGTTTTATGGAGGTTTCGCAGCAGCTGCAAGGTTTGCATTCTTTTGGGGGCTGCCCCCAGACCCCCATGAAAATGGCCCGACCAAACTGGTCATGCATATCTCCGAATAACTCTCCTTCCTTTCTCCTTTACAAAATAATCCAAAAATATACCGAGAACATCTTAAAGATATTTTGCCAGGATTATTGCTGTAGAGCTTGGCAAAACAACTTTTTGTAGAGTTAAGTCCCTCAAATTGTACAAATTGTACCCCCCCCCCCTCTGGTACAAAAATTTTGGCTAGACTTGGTTCAGGGATGGTACAATGGGTAGAACCTCTAAGTCTTTGTGCAAAAACAAAATTCAACTGGTGTAATGATTTTGGCTCGACTGGGGGCCCCCGGGAGATGAGATGTGTTCAAAAGTGCAATAAAAACAAAGAATTATGAACGCAATTACTAGTACATTTATTGGTAAATCATTTTTCAAGTGTGTTGTGTTCAGATTGAATAGATCAGTCCAAAAATGAAATAAATGGTCAAATTCTTGAATTACTTTTTCGGACGGTGTGATGCCCATTGGATGCCCCTTGGATGTCCCTTTAGTGTTTATTTTGTGGCCACAGGAACTGATACAAATCTATGTAAGAACTGTGTATGGTCTGAACGCCCCAAGCAATGGCCAACGGGTAAAGTTGAACGGCCAGTGGCCTGTTACAAAAATTAACGAAAGTAAATTTGAACAACATGATGACGGGATTACCAACGGGTGGTTGTTCTTACTACAACATGCAATAAAAGGGAAATCAATCATGCATTGTACTTCTAAAATCTATTTCTGTTACACTCCCAAAATAAATTTGCGCACGTTTTGTATCGATAGTTTACCACCTTCCCAAGGGTGACTACCCGAATGAAGAGGTGCACCTTTCTGTGCACTGTGAACTTCCAACGGTACTGCTTCGATGCACTCATACATCAGGCGAGCAAAGCCAATAGTATCCGATGGTACAGGGATCAATAATTTCTTGCTGGCTTATCACTGACTATGTTTCCAATAACCCGGTCGGATATTACCGCCGGACCCCCGGTCGGGTTAGCGGTTTGGTAATTTCCGGTTAATAACCCCGTTATTGTGTCTAACTTACCGTGATAACCGGGTTATTGGACATATCGGACTTGGGGGCAACCTGGTCATTTGACCGTTTTACCGCGGACCCCTAGCTATTGCCCTTACATTCGGTAATAAATTGACCTCGCGACTCGGTTATTACTGCGGTTTCGCGGTCATAACCGAGTCACGCGAATTACCGTCCGACCGGCCAAACCGGAACCGAAACATGGTAATATCGCGGTAATGACCCCATTATTACTGGGAATTACCCTGTTATTGGAAACATAGATCCCTGATGCACTTAGATATTTTGATCAAAGCTTCATAATACTATGTGTTTTGAACGTTCGAATTTAAATGAACCACTAACACTGACTAACAATGGAATAAAAAAATGCTGCAAAGAATAAACTATTAGATTTGGGATAATGAATGAGTAAAAAGCAAAAAATAGAGCTAATGGAATTAGTGGGCCTATAGATGGCATCCAACTTCCAGTGTCGTATCGCCCAAATCATGATTGTATTTGCATAAACATGTAATAATGTTCCATTGTCACTTCCTGTAAGTACGTGTACCTCACACATGTGAAAAGGTGGACTGCTACCTTTTTAGAGTCAGTTCACAGTCTTCAAATCATTACATATAAGATTCGTTGCCTATCGCAATCTTGATTGAGATACAGCCAGCTCACATGCAGATCTAGAAACCGCTGGTGGTGAGTAGTTTCCCGGAGATGAACATTTCATATCCAAAAACCCCAACAACCCTTCCGTAAGTAAGGGTACCATGTATCTGGTGATATTTTTATCGCCTAAAAAACATACTAGGATCAGAAACCCGATCCCAATTTTTGTAAGAGGAGTAATTTGGCTTTGTAATTTATTTTGACTCAACATTTACAAAGCCAAATTACACGAAACTTACAATGATTTTATGACTATGAAACAACATGAAACGCATATAATTCTACAGCAAAATAATGCAAAGATGGATTACATTTTCTTCACTTCTCACTTCTCTCATTCATTTCTCTCATACCTACAACCTATGGTACAACCTCCTACAACCTAACCTGCACACAGGTTTCTGCCAGGTTTACAATTTACAAGGTATAAAAGTAGTGGTACTGGAATAACTGTTTATTTCTGATAAGACTTGATAAGACTTCAAATTATTCCTATTGAAACCACGTTTCACTATTTTCACATCATAGCAGATCACAGATCATAGCTTTATTTTATTTGACATACGCTAAAATATGGCGCGGTGTAGGCACAGAGGAAAACTGAGATGAACTAACAACCTCTAACAACAACATCCCTTCTTTGGCAAGATCCGCTACACCTCATAAACTCTCATAACAACCAAACAAACTATCAATAAAATAATAAATCATGAGCTCCTCATCCAATGCCAAGAGTGGATCTGGGTCTACTTCCCACTACGCCACCGCCGCCGCCGCCGCCGCCGCTGCCGCCAAGGGAGGAGGAGGAAGTAATCATCTATTCGATGAGTGGAAGAACGAGAATCCAAATACAATGATATCCACCAAGGATGCCAAACAGCTGTACTTCCAAACCACGGCTGACCTTGCCATGTTACCATGTCACAGGTTAGGTTATTGTGGTTTTGGTACCGGGCCACCCGTCAAGTGTTACACGCACAAAGATCTGGTGGAATCTGCATTATCCAAATTCGGGCGTCAGGGTGTCATGAAGAAGTTAGAAGCGAGGCATAAACGAGAAGAGAAGAAACGTATGAAGGAGAGGGAAGCTGAGTTGGCACGTAAACGTATGAAAATGACAAATGATAATGTCGGTAACATTAACGCTGCTTCTGCTGCTGTTGCCAACAGCTCAGCCAGTAGCACCACTGCTGCTGCAACTAAGACGTCATCATCATCTTCCGCTGGTACGGATAGTCAAGAAATTAAGAAACTACGCAGCAGCCTACTAAAATTGGCCAAGAAGAATATGGGATTTGAAATGAGTGGTGCGCCCAAAAACTGGAGATTTGAGGTACCAGGTACGACCAAGAAAACATTCGCCGCATTGATGGATCAACCTACGGATGTGGAACTTACCACCTTTGTCAAGAATGGGGCATATTACACCATTCAACGTTATGATGTGATGAAATTATTTGGTTTAACAAAGATGAAGGATGATGATGATAAAGCGAGTCAATTATTGATGAAGAATTTCAAACGTGAGGGTGTTGCACAAAAGATTGGAGAGACTGTGATTGTGCGTTACAAACCTAGTACTATGGAATTATCTGTTAGTGGTTATGCTGAGATTTCTCATGGCATTTACTACTGATGCGGTGTGTCTATTGAAATTGGGGTTTTGGGCAAAACAGAATGAGTATTTGTGCATGGGGTACATCTACAACAAACCGATAGGAGTTGTTCATGGTAGGGATTAGTAGGCAGATAGAGTGGGTATTTACAAGTATGGTGTGGATCTATACTGTAATGCATACTCGAGATCTTGTTTTGATTGTTTGGTTTTTGCAACAGTGGTGGCAGTGGTGGTTGGAGACGAATGTTTTTCAAAGGGGTGAGGGGATGCTTGAGAAATTGGGGGGACAGACCGTTATATCGTCTTGAGTTGATTTTTTGCCTCAAGGTCTAGAGAGTAATAACCAAAATAAAATTGAAATGATTTGTTCATGTGATGTGCTGTACTGCATAGGTAGAAATTGAAATATGAAAGATATAAGTAGTCATTCAACCATCCACAGTTTCAACATTCGCAGCAGTGTTGAGTTTTGATCATCTAAGCTTATCTCTACCCGAGAGAAGTTGGAATCATGAATGAATAGGTATGAGATATGTAATACTAGAAATAAGAAAGTTGCAATTGAGCCATTGAACTACAGCTCAATCATGATCATGGTATCATCTCTCACGATGTGAAGATTTGTGATGCTTATCATGCTTCCTCCTCTTCCGCTCCTCCTTCCTTCGTCTATGTTCCTCCTTCTCTTTCCTCTTTTGTGCCCTAAGCTCCTTTCGTCGTTTTCGTTCCTCTTTTTTATTCTCTGCACCAACACTGCTACCACCAAAATCTTGTTCTGGCTGTTCTTTCCTCTCATCTTTTGGTGCAGCAAATAAATCTTGTCCAGATTGTATATTGTACGAGCTTGCCAATTCCTGATCCTTGTACGCATGACCTGCCTCTGCCACACCACTTCCCCCACTACTACCTGCTGCATCCCCCTCCCCATCACCCCCATCTCCACCTTTCAACTCCTTCTCATCCTCCTTCTCCTGCACATGCTTGGGCAACCTATACCTCTCCACATGATCCACCCTCAACGTCCTTCCCAACACTTGACTTCCTGTCAAATTATCCACTGCCAATACACAGCTCCTTGCATCCTCGTACTTTACAAAGGCAAACCCTTTGGATTTGCCCGAATCCGCGTCGCGCACCAAGTGTATATCCTCAATTTCTCCATATTGGGAAAGGATGCATAATACATCGCCTTCTGTCAAGGCGAGAGGAAGATTGCCGGCGTAGACCCATGCGGAATCACGGTATTTTGTGTGCCAGGAGGCGGAGGTGTGGGTGAGTCCTTTTTCGAGTTCGAGGTCGTTGATTCTTTGGATTTCGGCAATGACGTTCATTTTTGCTTATTTGTCTTGATTTTTTATTGTTGAGTTAGAGTTTCTTTTGTATTTGATACTCAAAACATGCACCACCTCGCACATGAAGTTGATGACGATGACGATACGGATTTCCGAAGGCCACGACACACCAGTGGATAGCTGCCCGTGTTAGTTCCTCTGAAAATGGATGGTGGTATCGTATTCTCTCTCCTTAGATGGTGCTTAGATGATGGTGATGATGGTGATCGTACAATAGAGGTATTACCGCGGGGCATGATGGTGGGCTGATGATGGGTGTATGTCGGGCACAGATCGGGCCTACGATGGATCTTTTACGGTTATTTAAGATAGATTTTGTGCCCGTAGACGACCGAATTGACCGTTGCCGCACATCATCATTTTCACTGTTATTGTTATATATTGGCATTTTTCTGGTGCATGCACCATGACGATGAAAGCAATGGTATCAGACGATGATGGCAATGGCAGGGCAAAAGGAATGGACAATGGACCAACTGTATTTCATCTCTAAATCTTGTTGACAAAGCTCGCTTCCTCCATCATCATCTATCCACCATGACGACATTCCGCATCGGCATCTTCTTCCTCCTACTCCTACTCGTCTTTCCAGTCCATGATGGCGGTGTAGTCGCCCGCACCGACGCAACTGCAACTGCCGACGAGGATGAAACGTCAAAAACCACTACCGAAGAAGAAGAATGGTGGACCAAATGCAACTGTCCCGCCTCCAATCCATCCTACAACCCCTCACTTCTCTCCTCTCGTCCACCGTCGGCACGAATGGCCTACCTCATCTCGGTCCACAATCGTCGCACCATTGACGATGGCGCCCACCTTTTACGAGCACTCATGGAAACATCCCATCCAGGTGATACTGCCATAATATTGATACATGTCGATAAACGTGTGGGCATTGCCTCACGAGAATTTGTGGCAGAGGAAGAGGAAGAGAAGAATCAATTCTTGTATCATGATTCCAAGCTGAGAAAATATGTTGATGCATGTCTGGCAACTTTGGCTTGTACAAAAAGTAGTAGGAGGGATGCCATGAATACCAAAAATGGAAGTAATGATAACAACAACAATAAGAATGGAACGATGATATTGGAGGTGCATTCTCATTTTGCACCAGAGTGGAGTAAATGGAGCATGAATGATCCTACGTTATGGGCGATGGATTACTTGACAAATCATCCCAGGCTCCACCACCAAACTAATCAACATCAACCACAATCTGACTCTGGCTCTTCTACATCATCAACAACATCATCGTCATTTTGGGATGTATTCATCAATCTAAGCGGCGACACCCTCCCAGTCCTAACCGCCTCCCGCATCTCTCAACTCTTTCACCCCCACTCCGGTCCTCTCGGTAATACCAACTTTGTCACCTCCGCCTCCTGCGTCACCGGTCTACTACCCACATCCATTTTTGAGTTTCCTCAACATTCCATGAAACGAGCACATTATTTTCAAAAAAATATACCCAAAACACTGAGTTATGTTGATGCTACGACAGGAAAATGGGTAGAGGATGTGAAAGTTCCGATATACTTTGGCAGTCAGTGGATGGCACTCACTCAGGAATTTGTCGAGTATGTTGTACGAAGTTTGGATCACCCCAATGGACTTGGGAATGTGCTAAAAGAAACTCTCACTGAAACAGGAGTACTCATGACAGATGAAACGTTTTTTGCCACCATGCTCATGAACTCACCACAATTTGAACATACAATTCCAAAGTTAAATGAGGATGGGGCATTGGAACGATTTCCAACGCTGTATTCGTTAAGGTATGAACGCATGGATGAGAATGCACCCAATGCATGGGGTGAGTATACTTCTGAGGATCCACTGTATGATATCCCTCCTAGATTTGGTAGGGCGACGGATGGTGAAGGCCCGGCGAAAGCATGGGGACCATACTTTTTGGGCACGTATGATTTAGGGGCTATTAAAGATCATGGAGCATTGTTTGTACGAAAGGTTAGCACTACTGTGGATGAGAATTTGGTACGATTGCTGCCTGTAAGGAGAAAAAAAGGTTGGAAGGAAGAAGATGGTTTGGAGTGGGACGAGTTGCCGGATATACGATGGCCAGAGTTGGGTGTGAAGATTAAGGATCCGTTTGTTTGGAAGTATGAGGTGGAGGAGGAAGAGCAATGAAACAGTGACAAAAAAGATTTGGTAGCTAGGTAGTGTGCCATTTCATACGACCGAGATACGAACTGGTGTGCAACCAAAGCAATTGAATGACTGAGTTGTATAGGAGATGAGATTAATTTGCAGCTTATCTGGGCGGCTTCCAGCTTCTGCAAAAAGGTGTGGTACCTAGTAGAGTATGATATACAGATGTAAACTGTTTGTGCCCGGCGGCCCCTAATCAATGAGGTGCCTGACAACATCCCGAGGCGGGAAGGGATTGTAATCATCTGTGGTCGATACTAGCGACAGAGATCCATCCTCTAAGAAACACAGTTTGTACACTCCATCATCTAACAGCTGGGACCGGATAGCATCCATTGCACTAATGATATTCGTCTCCAAAGTACGGACGTCGGAGAATCTAAAAGCTTCCGATGCAACTTCCGATAAACTCATGAATTCGACTGGGCTGGCGAGTTGTTTCTTGGCCTTTGACGCCCCCGACTTCCTCCTGAGGAATGCAGGAATCGGAACATTTTCGCTCCGTCCCTTGCAAAGCTTGAGGCTGCGGCTGCTGATCATCTGAAAGATGACACCCGTTTCCCAGAGTTTCGGTGACACTTTTACTTCCACCAAGTTGCCATTGTCGTCAATGGCATCCACCTCTGCGCAGAATAGAACGGTCCTCTCTCCTACTTTCATTGTGTGGATGTGCTCTGTTGTTTTGATGCAGGAAACGTCAGCCATGTTGCCTCCAGTGACAAGTCTTTCAAATTGAAAGCCGATATTCGATAGGTCCTTCGGACCACGGCTGGATTTGTTGGATATGAATATGCATTGTGTGCCATAAATTTTAGTGGCTACGAATACAGAGCTGCCTTTCTTGCTTCCTTTGCTTGCTAGCATGTTGAGGGTGGAACCCCCAAAGCAAAAGTCTACTGTCTTTAGATCGACACCTCTCCTCGATGCCACGTGAAGCGATGCAACTCCTATGCAACCAAAAGGAAATCTATTGAGGTCAACTTTTGGAGGAGTATCAATCTCTTCAAATGACCTCGGAACATATCGTTGAATGTTCTCTCTGGATTCAATGCGACTCGGTCTTCCATCGAGTTCGAGATAGCGTAGGATCTCCTCTGCGGATGCAACGCTGGCCAGGGATTTATATTTGTGGTCATCGCCTTTAGATGATAACGCATCATTTGGGTTCCACCCGAAGCATCGATAATCGACGAGGGGGCGAAATAGGGAGAATCCAGCTTTCTTCAATTCGCCAGAAAAGTCAATGTTGCACTCCGATGCGGATCCGCGTTCGACATGCGGGCCTTTTCCATCATTCAACCCGTTCGATGGTGCCTTTCGCTTGAGATTATTTTCCTGGCCAACTTCATCGTTGGTGGACGTGCCATCTTCGCTGTCGCTGCTATCGATCATGATGACTTCGTTCTTCATCGATAAGTTCGAGCCGAGCGGCGCGAGGTGGAAGTGGGAAGCTCAAGCGGTGAGTGGCTGTTGACTGTTGAGGCACCGTTGAGGTGAGACGTGGCTGGGGTCGTGGGTTTGTCGTGGGTCGCGGGACTAAAATCAAAATGAAAATAAATGCGACCGAATATTTTTTACTGATACCATCCTAAAGGGTAAATGTACATGCGCAAAACGTCTGGTTTGAATGGCTCTGAAGCTCATGTGATGTGGGTGTTGATGGATTATTTTAGTTCAGCCAAGATTCGGCAACTCGCTGTAGATCATCTATTGCTATTTACAGACACCATTGCTGTGGCTCCATAGTATGCACCGTGACGACTCTATGGCTCTTACTACCTACATCCCACCCAATAAGATTGAAGAGATCCAAAGGAATTGATTGAGGTGGCAATTGTAGATTTGTAGAGGTGATGAGAGTAAATTTACATCTTCATCTAAAAAATAAGATTTTTCTGGTATTGAATATAGGAGCTGCTGTGCCAACTCCACAATATTTCTCTGCTAGTCTACTGTTCAAGCTATCATGCAATAAACATCTGTGCATTGGGAATGCAATGGGATGCCATTCCACAGTACTTCTCTGCTATTCATGGCACTGTGCAACTTAAGAGGCAACTGTCATCTCTGAATATCAGGGATGATGCCGTGGTATTGTTTAATAAGAGTTGAGATTCAACAATAATCCATCCTGTCACAATCTCTATGGAACTTCCACAATACCCACTCCTGGGGTTCTGTGACTCGTAGGTACTGTTAAATAGGAGTTGTGTCCAACCTATCTTTATTCAGCACTGAAGTGAGACAGGAATTCCACTGTTCTGTCAAACAAGAGTTGTGACTCCTCAATACTCCTGCCTATTGCAGTGAAACCAATCCTACCAATCTTTGCAAATTTGAAAAGATGAAACACTACTCCTACACGATCCTCTTTGTTCCAACGTATTCTATGCGCCAGAGGATCCGTCTTGCTTTCAATAGCATCAATCAACTCATTTTCGCTGCAGGGTTTCATCAAGTGGTGGTCCGTTGCAATATATGTCCGTACTTCATTGTCATTGGTACGAAAGACGCCATCATCGCAAATGCATCCACCGCACAGGAGTGCCATGTTTGCATGAGGATGTGTGGTGCCTCCTTGCCGTAGGTTAATCTCGACGGCATTGAGATTCCATGTGCCATCTATATTCTTGGTGGCTATGAAGTCGCATGAAAAGTGTCCGACAACACCGCGTGCTGCCATGTATCGGCCGACCTTTAGACCAATCTCCATTATTTGAGCCCGGTATTGCTCGGATGCCGGGTTGATGCATCCGTGAAATACCTGTTCATAGCAAAATAATTAACATGGAACAAATACGGCTTAACTACTTCAAAAATTGATAATATAATGACAGCGATTGATAGACACATACCTGACCATGTAGCAGCTGTTCATGCGTCGAGACAATCGACACCCTTCCTCCTACACTTTCATCATCATTAGGTTCAAGGACAACCTGTATACTGGGAGATGTAGGCACTTCTCCTTCAATGAATGCTTCTGCTATGACACCCAAACTCTCGATCTGCTTCTGAAAGCCGGGATATTTTGTATCTCCATGCCAAGTCATGGATGAGTCTTCATACTTGAGATTCTGAGCCAGCTCTTTCTCCACCTTTTCTGCCATGTCAAGGACATCTTTCTCAATATCGCCTGTTGGTGAATAGTTGCTGCCCTGAAACTTTGTCAGGTCTATGGAGGCATTTCCTTTGCCACTAAACCCTTGGTTGAGCTTCACCATCCACTTTCTAGGATTGACACCACGCATAATAATTTGCCGAGAGATTCCAATAGCTAATGATCGGGAGCTACGTATATAGCGATGATTATCTGCCCAGCATGCATCAGGTTCTCCCTGCTTATCACCGTACGTTAGCAAATCATCATCATCATCTGAAGGAGTGCCTGCTGGATGTGGAATGCCACAAGCAGCAAATATTTCCCGGCTACCCTGTTTTGTTCCATAGTGGAGATGATCTTCAGATGACTCCAGCAATCTGATTCCTAGTTCGTGTGAGAGCCGATCAATGGAATCTGAACCAGAAAAAACACTTAGACCTGCAGAGTCAGCTGGAGATGGGTTCTTTCTCTGGTGAATCAAGGACTTTACAAATTCAACTAGCTTCTTGTCTTCGAGGATTTTGTCACTCAGCGTCACGTACTTGTTTGATGGGACACTTATTACAAATACCCTGGTTAACTTGTCGTGTACATTGTAGAATTGATCTGATTGATGATATTGGTCACCCGTATCTTCGTCCCGGCACAGATTAAGATAGTATCGGATGACTTTCTCCTCAACATGGTTGGATGTGAGAAATATAATTCTGACAGATGGATCATTTGTGAGGAGGAGATGATACAACTGGCGCTCTTCATAGCATTCGATACAATCACACATCCTTTTGAGCTCCTTGACGTCAAGATCAATCGACGGAACTACGACAATAGTCTTGGTGCCAATAGCCCTGTCTTTGGCGGAGCGATCTGATTCCAGTGAGCTGATAGATCGCTTGATCGAACGGAGTTGAAACCCTTCATTCTCTTCATGTAGATTGGCAGTGGCTTGGGTATTCTCCAACCCAACGCCATGGAGGTGCACAAAATCTGCTCGCAGCCCTTTTGGCTTCACGGGCTTCATGGTAAGATTGATATCGAACTGTGACACATCACTAAATGAATGCTCCAACGATCTCCTGCTTCTTTTTTGAGTCTGCCAAATGACATGTTTGAAGGACTCTGCGTGCTTGGTCGCTGCATTGGCGGAGTTCACGTCTTGGTGAAGAATTTCACTAGAAGCAATGCAGTTGTTGTCTTGCTCCTTTTCATTCCGGTCGCTGCGCTCCTCGTCGCTGCTGCCTCTGATCGGCCGGAACGAAAACATGAATGGGGGCATCGTATTGATTTGTTGGTTTGTTCTGTTGTCTTGCTATGTTACCTTCTTAAATTGGAATACCATTTGTTGTTGTTGTTATGAGATGTGAAGTTGTTTAGATCCGATTTGCTGCATCCTACTCCCAACTCCCGGGCCTGTCCCAGGCAATCAAAAAGAACCCAAGTAGCAAGCGGAGACTCGCGGAGAGGGCCTTTCGCAGCCAGAGACACACTCAACCCAGCTGTCGTGAGTGCTCCCATTATCCAGGACACCTGAATCCAGTTGCCGTTATGCCATCGTGTTATGATATGAGCAATCAAGACATCAAGCTATATGGTAATCACTGCTGAGCGGTGTTGGAGTGGATGGTCTCATCTGGCTTGGCGGCAAATTCGGATTCTCGTTTGCTACTATGAGTACTAGTTCCTCCGTTGAGATTTAGACATACCGAACCCTAAAAAGCGTCAACTGAAAAAACATGTCAGTAACGATTTGGATCGCAGAATCTCACCTGCGTGATGCGTCTGCATGTCGCATGCTGACGATGATGAAGGAGGCACCACCATCAGCACAGTAGCAGGCAGTAGCCAGGCGGTGTCACTTTTGGGCGACAATCAGCATCGGCGGGCTCTCTCTTTGTCTTTGGCAGCAGCCAGATCTGAGCCAAAACCATGGTGTCTTCATTTGCTGCATCGCCGTTGAATCTGCTCCTGGTTGCCATCGTCGGATGCTGCATCCCCACAGTTTGGTGCTTTGATATCAAAGTAAAAGCCGATCGTGCCCTACTCACCAAACCTGACACCAAGCTTGTGGGATCTATAGACCAAGGAACATCATCAAGCAGATTCCTTGTATTCAATGCTCAAGGAGAGATAGCGGCCTCTGCCCAGGTCGAGCTCCCTCAAATATATCATCCCGAAAATGAGGGGTGGCATGAGCACTCGCCACATGACTTGTGGCAAAATACATTAGCTTGCATGAATGCTGTTGGGGATGCAATGAAAGATATTTGCCCCGTGCCACTGTCGGCGATTGGCATTACAAATCAGCGGGAAACAACCATTGCTTGGAATAGAATCAGTGGGGAACCCTACCATAATGCTATCGTTTGGGACGATGTCCGAACAAATAGTATTGTAAAAGATATCAGTACGAGCCAAGAAGACAATACACAAGTATTCCGTGATCGTACGGGTTTGCCTATTGCAAGCTATTTTGCAGGAACAAAAATTAAGTGGCTGTTGGATAATGTAGAGGAGCTGCGCCATGACGTACATGATAACAAGAAGTGCAAAGATGTTTGCTTTGGCACAGTAGATTCATGGCTTTTGTTCAAGCTCACAAATGGCGAAAAGTTTGCTACCGACGTGAGCAACGCTTCTAGATGGCTGTTCATGGACCTGCAGACATGTCAATTTGAGCAAGATTTGGTTGACAGGATATTCCTCACAAATTACCTCTTACCTGTCTTCCCGAGATATGTCCATCGTCTTCTGTCTTTGGAAATGTAAACAGCAAATGTGGGCTCGATAATACTGAATTCTTTGGAGAGGTCCCTTTGAGTGGCATTCTTGGCGATCAACAGGCTGCTTTATTTGGACAAACAGCATTTGAGCCAGGACAGGCTAAGAATACCTATGGTACTGGCCTGTTCTTGATGATGAATACTGGGAAGGCAGTACCATCAAACCATGGACTTTTGACCACGGTAGGATATCAGCTTGGCAAAGATGGAGATGTTACATGCGCTAGAAGGAAGTGTTTCTCATTCTGGATCTACAATTCGCTGGCTAAGAGATCAGCTGCACATTATTGACTCTCCTGGACAAGCGCAAGAATATGCTGAAACGACAGAGAGCAATCAAGGTTTGTATATGGTGCCAGCATTTGCAGGATTGTTCAGTCCGCATTGGAATGAGAATGCTCGTGCTTGTATCGTTGGTATGACAGCTGGACACCATCGTGGCCACATCTGTCGTGCAGCGATGGAGGCATCATGTTATCAAACAAAGGAGATATTTGATGCCATCACGGCTGATTCTGGTGTAACTCTCTCCAACTTAATGGTGGATGGGGGTGGAACAGTGAACAAACTCATGATGCAATTCCAAGCTGACATGCTTGGAGTCCCTGTTGTAAAGCCTTTTGTGATGGAAACCACTGCACTCGGTGCAGCATATGCTGCTGGTCTTGCAGTAGGGGTGTGGCAAGACTTGGATGAAATAAAAAAGCTATGGGCTGTTCAAGAAGAGTTCCAACTATCTATGCCAGAGCCAAAAAGAGCTAAGAATTGGAAAGGGTGGAATAAGGCTGTCCAGCGCTCACTTGATTGGCTGGATGATGATGAGATTGACGAGATTGAGTGAAAGAGAGAAGATGTTGGTGAAGGTACCTGGGATTGGTGGATGTCTTAGTGATTTTGATACTTGTCTTTCGAGACACCATTTTAGAGTGTAAATTAATAATACATCGATAGGTATGAAGCCTAGTTGCAGAGGGGCAGAATGGAATAGAGAAAGGGATCAGCAAAGAACAAAGAACAAAACCACAACGTATCTCTGTGTACCCAATCTGTAACGCTAAGTAAAAATTATTGGGTTTCATCAGTTTGCTGCTACAAAATCGTATCTCACATTTGAGAGAATCGAGCAAGTTAGGTGTCGCATGATATTCATTTTCATTGTCGTTTTCATCACCGGTGTTGTCTTCGTCATTACTAGAGGCATATGTCGCCTTTGATGGCAGCGAGGCAAGGAGACAGTAGTAACCTACAGTAACCACAGCCAGTGTATCTCCTGATGTATCCTGCAGCCAGCTCCAAGCAGGCCCTTTCTGTCTTCTCTCGACACTCGAATCTGCAGCGCTGCACAGGCTCAGGTAGGGCGTGTGCAAGACAAACAGGATAGAGTGACGAAGGCGCGGGGCGCGGCCCAGAAGTCGGAATCCCCATCCCAGAAAACAGAGGACTCAAATATGCACTTATTTACTGCGTACCCAACCAGAGATGATCTAGCATTGTTGCTGGTCCGTTTTCTAGTGAAAATATAAATATCTCTCAATTTCAACTGCAGGTCGTGCTAGCTTCAACACCATATGAGCGCATCTATCTCAAGTTTGCACAGCTGGCGCCTGGCCAAAACAAAATAATCTCTAATTAAATGCAAAGAATCATTATCATGATAATCAAAGTTCGTCGGAGAGGAAGCCAAACAACAATCCAATCCCATTGTACTGCGTGAACTTCAATGGAAGGAATACAAAAACCAAACAATTTATACTTTCTGGTAGGAATTTGCTTTGTGTTTGGGTTCGAATTCGAAGCCTTCTGGCACAGGTCCAAGCAACATTTCAGATATCTTAATCCAATCAGCACAATTCTTTGACAGCATCATGGTTTCTAGGTCACTTCTCCCGCACTGAAATATTGACATGTCCATAAAAGGTCAGATGAGCACCTCGAGTAAGTTACTTTGGCAACCACCGTCTTGAATTACTTACCATGTTATTAGGTGGGCGGTGATTCATTTGCTGAGGGAGCACCTCCAACATACCCACAGGAACATACCTGTCAGAGCGTAGATGAATGATCGGATCAGTGCCTTGAGATATTCTTACATAGACAAAGACAGGTAACAAAGACAAAATAAAACGACGAACCTATGCAAAAATGATAACCATTCCAATAGAAACCTCCTCGTATGATTCACACCCTGCTGATCGCTTCCCCAATGCTCCAATCCAAATCTCACAAAGTCCTTCATCATATCCAAGCGTTCCGTAGCCGATATATCCCAATGACGCCGTTCCTTAATCTCAGTTGGAAGCCAGGGTTTGATCAACGCTCCGCGTCCAAGCATGGCGGTGGGTGAGAGTAGATTGTTTGTATCATCACTGTCAACCTGTTTCAGGATTTTTTCTTCATAGTCAGTGTAGGAAAAAATGTCGCCATTTCCAATGAGAGGGATTTGGTGTATGTCAGGTGATTGACTCGTGGCGACTTGGGAGATGTAGTCCCAGTTGGCAAGGCGGGAATAGCGCTGCAAACGACTTCTCCCGTGAAGCTTTGAGATAGAATGCAAACAAACAATGTCAGATACGAGAAGTGTCAAGCAAAATCTTCACACAAAATACATGCCAAATCTCTTACCATAAATGCCCCAATGCCATCAATACCCCAGCTCTGAATCTTGGGCATCAACTGATGCGCAATCGGCTGACCCTCGCTCCACCCCGTCCTCATCTTAATCGTAACCGGACATGGCAACACCTTCAACATCCCCTCCAAGCTACCCCTCAACTTTCTCTCCCTCAACATCAAACTGGCCCCGGCACCCTTCTCACATACCAAATCAATGGGACAGCCCAAGTTCAAATCCACAAAGTCAATATCCATGCTGGGTTCGTTCGCCAACAATTCCGCAACACGTGTGTACTGATCTGCATGCCCGGCAGCAATCTGCACACCAAACACATCCTCGCATGGGTGTCGTTTGAGCAGTGCCCACTCGGAGGGTTTGCCGGATAGCAGCTGGTCTGCCAATGCCATCTCTCCGCAGGTGATGTCCGCGCCGTAGTGCTTCATTATACGACGGAAAGGAAGGTTGCCCACCGTGGTGAGGGGTGCAATGTACACCTTGTTACGGAAATCGATGAGCTTGCGTTCCTTGAGCGGAAGCGTTGGTTTGTCGGCGTCAGTTGGCCCGGAGGACTTGACGCTTGGGGGAGAAGACTGCTGTTGTTGCTTCTTTGACTTGTTGCGGTTGTTGTTGCCATTCACTTCAAAGTGGCGCTTGCAAACAAAGGGATACTGATTTTTGCGTAGTTTGATCTGGGTTTCCTTTGACAGAACATTCATGATCTCGCTGTGGTGACCCAATACGGTACCTGGCTTGGGCTTTTTGGGGGCTGCATTGCCATTGCCATCCTCTTCTTTTTCAACTTTGACCTCAGATGTTGCTTCATTGCTATTGTCTCCTTCTTTTTCAACATTGACATCGGCTGCAATACCATTGCTATCCCCTTCTTTTTCCACTTTAACCTCAGCTGCAGCTTCGCTGACTTTATTATCAGTCTTATCATCATCACCCGAGCTAGATGATGGAGGTGCAATGGTCTCCTTTCCATTGTCATCAACAGTTTTGCGTAGGTTCTGGCCCGTGCTCATGTTAACGTGGCAGGAGCCGAGACGACACATGATACCAAAGTCACAATAACTGCATGTTTATCCACAATAATTATGTGCAGAGATTAATAAACAAATAATATAACATACATATAAGATATGAATATGAGTCAAATTAATATGGAAATAATATCACCATAGACAAAGCTTGCACACTCTCACTGCTCAATAAAGCATTATCAATAACAAACACTCACCCCTTCATCCTCCAAAAAGGACAACCCTCCTCTTTCAACCACTCGGCACCCCCCTCTCCCTCAAATATATCCTTGGGACGATTTGCCAACATCTCCTTCAAATCGTGATTGTACCGACATCCTCGTTCGCTACCCTGGAACGGACATGGTTCACCTCGTACCACTGCCAGACAGGCCTTTTCGGCAAAGGCAATTTTGGAATCGCGGGGCCGTTTTTTGTTCTGGCCTCGATTTTTCTTTTTGCTGTTTTTGGATTGATTACCGCCGTTCCTATCATTCTTGTTGTTGTTGCCATCACCTTGACTGCCTTCCGATCTGGGAGGTTCTACCGGAGGAGGAGCAAGGCATGATGGACGTTCGGACAGCACATACTCCGATTTCACCTTGACGGCGAACGCGCTGTTGATGTCAGTTCGGGTTGGCTTTTCGGAGCTGGAAGTGTTGACGTTGGCGGCGCTGTCGGTAGGTGTGCTGCTGCTGCTTGCGCTAGCGGTAGGCTGGGAGTCGGTGCCGCTCATTATCGATTCTATGGATAAAAGGAAAAGGGCTCGTAGCTCGTAGGAAATGATGTTGTTGTGTGGTGCAGGTTGGTGCTGATTGCTGATGGGATTAGGTAGGGGGCTTTATTCCCTTTTCGGGGGGATGCCATCGGAGCCTTGATCGGAGCTCTGATAATGGATACATAATTAAATACAATTTATGTAGTAAATTTACATTCAAAAGTAACAAGTTTATTTCCAATATGGGGATTTGTTGGTTATCCTTTCCGCTAGTTTACCCTCGTGATGCCCTCTAAAATATGACAGATAGATTTGAATGGCTACCTCTAGCTGTAGATGCTGGCTGTTGGCTGTCAAGACAGGTCAAGATTTCTGCGGAAAAGTTCGGCACAAAGCCGGCGGCATTATTAAATTGCATAAAAAAGGGAGGATGAGAACGACGGAATCTTACCAACGAGCCGACCTGAACAACAAAGCCAACCTAACAACAACCAACCAACCAACCAACCAAGGACGTCGACTCGACGACGGCGATTCGAATAACATCTGGTTCGACCAGGATTCGGCATCACAACCCCCAACTGGCCTAAAGACAGGTTTGTATGATCGTACCAAAGATCATATCTACAAAAAGACGGAACATGAACAAACCGAAGCATTTCTACATGACTTTGAGGAGATCTTGGGAAGTCAACTACGCCATGGTGTTCTCTACAAAGACACCAGAAAAATCTCAGATTTCGACAAGGAGCTAGTCAAAGCCTTACACGAGTTTGGCAAAGAAAAAGACTGGATCCTCGTTCCCAGCTATAAAACAAATAGATGGGTGCCTGTAAAAACAGAGGAATATATTAAGTGGATGTACGGGCACATTGATGACAAGTGCAATGAGATAGAGCAAGGAGGGCCAAGCTCTCTTGACCAAATTCCAGAGCACGATGAATGAGTCCGGGTAGGAATTAATTGAGAACTGGTTACGTGCGCGCAGGGTACCAACGCCACGACTTTTGATCAAGGACCACAAACCACCTGATGACGATGGCAACTACGCAACCAGACTCATAACTCAATGCTTTGCGAAAATTTCATATCTACCTAGCAATCAAAGCAGTGTTACAATGGAATAGATCCGATGCAGAAACGCACCATCAAACAATCAAGCCACCTGAAATTGATATTGGAGAAGTTGGACTTGAAGGCCGATACTTGCACCATCATTGCAAGTCTGAATATCGTCAATATGTATCCGTCCATCAAGAACAAACTGATCTGCCAAGCCAACAATCATTATACCAAGGATATGACAGAGGAAGAGAAGGAGGTAATCGAGGCAGCACTGGAAATGCAACAATTTAGTAAGGCTAACACCATAGTTACATTCCGTGATAATGATAAGAAAAAGTGCCTTCAGCGGATACAACGAAAATACGAGAGAAAATAAGTACAGTGCCCGGGAATCGAACCCGAGTATCAGCGCAGACGTCGTAACCAAAATCCGTTCACCGCTCTAGTTTCTCCCATATCTAGGTATATAAACCCCTGTGAGCGACTCACACCAATTGCTAATATCAATTAGTTGTCACCCCCCTTAGTCGCGAGCAACAGGGGCTTCCCGA
>JALLOX010000026.1:0-22092 GCA_036939695.1 Thalassiosira ordinaria | reverse complement strand
AGAGAGAGAGAGACAAGTCTAAAGTCCGATCGATTCTTGATAACTCAGCACACAGCCTACACTTTTAAAAGCCTAACAACGTTTAGCCTATTGTGTCTATCCATGGTCTATTAATTGCCTATCGCTATCGTCGTCGATGCCCTCTATCAAGTGAAATGGAACTTGGGTGGGATAGCTCTAGCGCCTCCGATTGTCATATTTTTCACAAGTCCCAAACAGAACAAGAAAGTGCCATAAAAGATGAAGATCTCAACCAAAGCACTCGTTGCAGCATGGTTTCCTTCCCTCCTCATCGTGGAGGGCTCTAATCATCCCATTCAATCCTTGGACGATCCGCGTCTGAAGAATCCATGGGCTGGTGCCCCAGTACCTGTACCCGTGGCCTCCAAGAAACGCCAGCTGCAAGGCAAGCCAACATCGGCCGGTCCACGAGCTACGGCCATGCCTACACCCAACCAAATTTGGCATGCAATCATCGTAGGTGCTGGGCCTGGTGGATGCTCTGCGGCCCATACCTTGGTCGATGAGGGTGTAGACCCCAGCATGATCCTCGTCCTCGAACGGTGAGAGAGCCAGCATTCTTTTGTTGTTCATTGGTGACTTCACTTTTTACTCTCATCAAAACTAACTATTTGTAATTGTATCTCTCTCTTGTCGTTATTTCCCTTTTTATTCTACTAGAGGCCCGAGTCTTCAAGCCTTCAAGGACAAGGGGTATGGCAACGATGCCACAACTTACGGAGTCTCGCAATCTGATCCAGACTTTCGAGAGGACATTGATGGAACACCCATTGTCCTTGGTACCGGAGTTGGCGGCGGAACGAACCATTTTGGTATGCAGTTCATTGATCAGCTAGAGGTCAGTGATGCCTCCTCAAGGCAACCTGTCACTGGATCTAACATCACTGCAGATGTTGATGTTTTTACGGCATTTTCTGGGGCGACGACGTATACTGATCAAAATTATGTCAATGCCACTGTGGATGCTAGCTTTGCCAACCTGTATGCCAAGATTGATGATAAGATGAATGGTATTGGAAAGTCATATCGTAACAAGGTGTACAAAACAGGTACTGATTTGGAAAATCAGCCTCGTCTGATGGTAGGAGGTACGTCCATAAATTTCTCATATTTCTTTCCGTATACAAGTGACAAATAGCCCATTTGACAATTGTGACGCTTTATTTGTACAAACAAAAATCTAGACCTCATTCCCGAAGATGTAGTGGTTCAGGCTGAAACAGAAGTGACAAGTCTTGTTCCTGGAGATGACATGCAATGTGTCGAGACTACAAAGGGCCGTTATTGTGCCCTTCATGTGCTTTTGGCTGCAAACCCCCTCAATTCTGTCCGACTTGCACTGAATGCTCAAGTCCTTCCACGATCAGGAAAATCCAAAGGCACGGACTATCGATCAGGACTCTGGGATCATCAGGGATTTGTTATGAATTATTTCCCACCAAACACGGGTTTTGATCCAATCACACCCCCTCCTATTACCGATGACAACAAGGCTGGGCTGACAGTCTATGGTGGTGTAGATTCTCCTGTTCAGGATGCAATAGCTGGTGCAAGGGAAGATTATCCCAGTGCAGGGTTCATTGCTTATTTGACTGTAAATGCTCTTACCCAGGCTCAGGTAAATGCGATCTTAGGTGGGACTTGGAACGAGCCCGACCCTGTTGGTAGCAACTTGATATCCTACATGTTTGATCTTGGAAGGTATGTGGGTTATCACTTCAATAATGATTATTGCTCTTCTAATGATTATTGCTCTTCTTACACACACTCACATCATTTGGTCATTTCTTTGCAGCTTTTTCAGTTCCGGCCATCCTGGCGGCAACCGCGAAGCAATCATTGAAGCGAATGGATTTGACATTGGGAAGACAATTGTTGGAAATGCAGCTGAATCACACAAGGATCTTGCCATCATTTCTCGTATTCTCCGTGCTGGTGGAAGCCTTCTGGGTATCTATGATAACCGTCAGATTCAATATGCTCCCAACTTCTCTGCTGTCACAGGAACATTCAGTGCAAGCAGCATCATTGGTAAGTATGATATATATTTTTTGACTTCAAATAACAATTTCATTTGAACTCACAGGGTATTTTTTATAAAAGGTCATGTCCAATCTAGACCTGATGATCATAAATGGCAATACTATTTTGTCTCCTTCCCATTCCCTGACTACCTTGGGAATATGGGTGAACTAATCGTTGGCGTGAGCACTACAGGGGAACAGATTCAGAATGATGGACGTGTCTATGCAGGTGAAGCTGTGAATGAGAGCACTGTTAAGCTCCCCACATTTGGCAATGAAGAATTTGCAGCAGTGAAAGATGGCCTTGATATTAACAACGAGATTCTTATGGAACTTGGTTGGATGCCATTAAGCGCAGTCCCTGCCACCATTGAGGAAATGGTTGGAAATGCATCTTTCTTGCCCACGACATATCACTACCATGGAATGATGTGTCCTAGTGAAGTCACTCTCAGCGCAGGATTCCATGCATGTGATCTCTCAAGGATGTGCCGTAAATGGGCAGGTTCTACTTCAGTTGCAAGTGGAGGAATGGGTGTCCAGTGTGGAAAAGAGGTTGCAGCGGATCTTGCAGCTGCTGGACTGTTTGCTTAGATAGTTTTTTGGGGTGATATTGCCAGGATGTTCACTAAGGAAGTGTGCATTAGTCGAGAATAATTTTGAGATTTATGTATGGTGGGTGATACCATTAAAAGACTGTGCGACTATGGGTGCATGAGCAGAAAGTGACAAAGGATAGAGCACGTAATTCACATAGTAAAGGTGGTCACTTTCACTAACAGTGTCAAGCACAAAAACAGTTCCAAACTCAGAGCAGCAATCTAATCTTGGATTCCATATTGGACCAGTACATCTTATCCTAGCCAGATGAACTTTGTTGGGCACCAGGCGATTGCCATTCCAGAAATCCATTATCCATGTTGGAAATAGATGCCAGAGAAAAGAGCTGTCATGTAAGACAAAATTTCAAGATGTCGAGTGTTCTTGTCCATAAAAGATGGGATGGAATGAATAGTGTGACTTCAGTTTCTCACTGTGTGTTCCAATCAAGTGTATTGGTAGCTGTCATATCCTCTTGTAAAAATGATTCAGTCCAATTTCAAGTCATATGTAGTTTCTCGCAATGCTAGACAGCATCCATCTGGTATTTCTTCCTCCGAATGCTCCACCGATTCTGCACTTATATCATCACCTTCGTTTCCTTTAGTGTAGCCGCTTTCAACATCTGTATTACGCACACTTTTGTATTCTCTATCCTCTTTGCTCTTACTATTGGAGGTCATAAAATGTGTTGGCTCCTCTAATCTCCAAATCAGTATGGATGATATAGCCATTAAGAGAGCTGTGACTACAAATGGCAAAGATCCACCTTGGAATACGATTCGACTTCCCTTGGTCAGATCATCCTTAGACAATTTGTACTGTTTTGCAGTGAATGAAAATTCACGGAGTGGGGGTAAATTATATGAATATTTGCCGAAGTAGAAGTTTTTTTGAGAATGTGAACTACACGTTGGAAAGTAACTCACCATCCACGTTCCAGCGAGGTTACCAATCATACCACCAACGCTTCCTAATGTTTGCATGAACCCAATAGTACCACCCAATGTTGACCCCTTTGATGATGCCGAGGATGATGAATTGACAACGAGACTAAGAATGCTTTTTAGACTTGGTTCTAGAAAGCAAAGTGCTGCTTGAAAGGCCATTGCAGAGAGGGCATGCAACCCAAGTTGTTTCCGCGACTGTAGTTGCTGCTGTATCACATCATGTTGTTGTTCAAGTATACCATCTATACCGTTATCAACTTGGCCATCAGTTTCTAAGCCAATAATTTCCATGTCTACTCCTCCTCCCCAGTAGTCACCAAAAGAACAAAAACAAAACACTACACAAAGTATGGAAGCCAGGCCAAATCCCCATGCAGCACATCGAACTCTGCCCCCGATTTTCTCTGACCTCTCTATGATTGGAAATGCGGCTACTGCTCCCGTAGACACAGCAGATGATATAAAAGTCAAGACACCAAAGGTATGTGCCGAGAGGTCGAATCTATCATGAGCTAGTAGTGGCCATAGGATGGTGAGGATAGTTGTGGCTATGGACTGTAGGAGGAGAGCGAAGGTAAGTGTGACAGTAGTGATGAATTGTTTGTTTTGTTGTGTGTTGCTGGTCTCCTCATTGGTGTTTAACTTTGATATTGTTTCATGATCTGATGGTTCTGGCTCTTTGAGATATGATGATGCTGATGATGTGTTGCTTGAATTGTCTGCAAAACTTTCACCTGAATGCTCATCAGACATTAATTGCGCATACTTTGAGCCACTTTTGTTTGATGCATTTGCAAGTTCTGCCTCTGTAGAAGAACTTTCCAGTGTTGGGGTTGTTGATTGTTGACTTCTATCTGGCAAAACACTGTCCATTTCCAGACCATCGACAACATCTGAATGCTTTTGTTGATATTTGGTAGCAGCTGCAACAGCAGCAATACCCTCATTCTTTCCCAGCTTGACATTCTTTCTATCCCAGAAGAGGGCAAACGTCCCATAGAAGCAAAAGAACGTACACGTGCCCATGTGAATTCTATACCTAAACAATGCATCCTCCAACCCCACGATATGATGCAGCCCATACTCAACCAACGGGAACACACCCTTCCCAATCAATTGAATCACAGTGAACTGCACCCCAAATCCCGACAGCACCTCGCTCCTCATACTCGCCGGGAAGGACTTGACCAAATGTCCCAATACCACCGTCCACATGTTCACTCCCACTCCAAGCAGTATCGCTCCCATCCTGAGACTGGCCAACGACTTTGCAACGCCTCTCCAAAGACATCCCCACGCGCATGCCCCTGCCGTAACACTAATGGGTATCCACGGCCCATACCTATCCAAGGCCAGGCCGCTCAATGGACTTCCAATCAAAGCGCCCACGCTCATGATGAAGCCCAGCTGGCCAATGTCCATCGTCGTGGCGCCAATGGCGAGGTAGTAGTAGGTCGTGACGGCGGCGTGGAGGGCGCCGCCGAAGGATGCCACGTAGAGGACTACGACGGGCGTGCGCGTGGGAGGGTTGGAGAGGAAGAGGTGCAGGGTTTGCCGCTGGGAGTGGAGGATGGAATGGAGTTTGCTGCTCATTGTTCTGTTTGTATTGGAGGCCTGAGCGAGGTGGGGTGAACGCCATGGGCCACGGGTCCAACCATTCCCCCCACCACGTTTTAGCATGTACAATTATACGCACTAATTTTTTCAGTTGGTTAATTCGCGCCTATCCAGAATGTACATAGGTATTATACTATCTCAATTCACTAGAAAATAGATTCCAACTGAAACTAAAGCATTTCTTAATGATTAAATATGGCTGTACCTACGTCGTGCAGCGCTTGAGAAGAGTCGATTATTGTTACATAGTAGTGTGTCTAAACTTGTAGGTAAACAATAGGTTATTAAAGAACTTTGGCCAAAAACCACGATAGTGGCCGAAATCGCTACTTTGTAATATGTTGCTAATGTGTACAATATTATTTTCGTACACTGCGAACGGTGGGGGGCTATGGTAGGCCATGGTAATAGTTTTACTGAAATAATCGTACATATGCTCTTTTATTTTCCTAAAAATATACGTCATGCTTTACACAATACTTTTGCGAACAATAAATAATACTCTATCTAGAAAAATGATCTTAAGTATTCCTAATACGGTCGAAGTACCAACCGACACATCCACCCTTCACTTTTCAACTGGAAATACAGAATGAGACAATGGAAAGAAAACAATGTTGGAACTCACCACCACCCAAGAAAATGCTGGCGAGGATGATAGAGTCCCTCTCCACCCCTCTCCTCTAATGATGGACGAGAAAATAATAATACCGACACAAGATGTGCACTCAAACAGCAATGACGACTCTAGTGGTCACGGTGTACATGAGAATGACAGTGACAGTGGCAGAGATGACTATGGTGCTGATCCTCTCTCTATGAAGAAGCATAGTGACCCATCACCATCGCCAGCAATATCACCATCACCTTCAATGGAGCCGCCGCGTCAACAATCATCCAACTCCAGAGCAATCATCAAGCGAAAATTACTGTTGCTATTTCCCCTACTTCTTTGCCTCTACATGCTCACTGATTCCGACTATTACGAATACAAAAATAATCGAAGACATCATCATCTGGCATTCATCACGGCCCTCTCACGTCATCCTCCATCTTTGCGCGTATTTCGATTGGTGAGCGAGGGAGCATTTGTATTGTTTTGTACTGCCTTTGCCCTGTGGGTTTGGGAGGATGCTGGTAGCAACTTTAAGGGCAAAAATGGCAACGCATCATCTTCATTGCCTTCATCTAGTTATAGAGATGAAATATTAGCAGATGGAGAAGTAAGATTAGATCAATGGGAGAACAATCCTTCCAAAAATATTGTTGGCAACACATCAAGCAACACTGAAGTACGAATGACTCCGCAGGCGGTGGGCGAATTATTGTTTGCCCCTCCACCAAATACCATAACTACCAATGCAGCCTGGGAGGTTTACAAAAAGCATCGATCGTTTCGAAGACGAAAGAGGCAAAAGAAGCGAAGCAGTAGCGGCAGTGGAAACAATACTGAGAATGGAAACCAAAGTATCAAATTAGATGGTTCAGATGTATGTATGTTGAAGGAAACAACAACTGCAACAACAAAAAATGAAAGTGATAAACAGCAAATCAACAATGAAAGTGATGAACAAACACTATCAAAAACACATCCTCTCCCGCCATTGTCATCCTCCGTACTGGGAGCAGCATTAGACATATCAACGTTAACATGCATGTTTCTAATATTCTTCACAATAAGCAGTGCCGAAGGAGGTAGATACATAGATCCACCACATATTCAAGGCACAATCAACAACAACACCAACAACAAATATCATCAAGAGACATGGATGAAATACATTGCCAACATTGCTGCACCACTCTTCCCACTAACACTCTTCCTCCTATCCATATTCCTGGTACTCCTTCCATGGCACAAACGGCAACCCCTATGGACAATACTAAGCCTCACAATTGGAGCACCTTTCTACGAAGTGACATTCCGTGATGGGTTTATAGGTGACATATTGACGTCGACGGTGCGTCCATTGCAGGATTTGGCATTTACCGTGTTCTTTACTCCGTTGGGAGTGCGGGCTTGGTGGAGTCGGGAGCTTTACACGATGGATGCAGCGGCAATACCTTTGGAACGGAGTTGGATGTTGCATACGGTGGTGCTGCCGGCTTGCACACTTAGTCCGTGAGTATTATTTTGAGATGTGTATTGGTTGTTGATGACTTTTGCTTATTGTGCTTACTCCAATATATCTTGCATTGCAATGGCTTACTACTTCCAAGTCTGTGGTGGAGATTTTTGCAAAATTTGCGTCAGTGCTACGATGCCAAACAACGATGGCCCTACCTGGGCAATGCATTTAAGTACTTGCTCACGGCAGAGGTAGCAATCTTTGGTGTTTTTGATCCCAGCGTAAAGAAATCTCCAGTTTGGATAACTTGCTTTTTCATTGCAACATTATATCAAGTTTGGTGGGACGTATTCATGGATTGGGGACTATTGGAACTTGATCCTAGTTTTGGATACTATTATCATGCTGGAGTCAGTGGGAATCGAGGATGGTTTTGGTGGTGGCCATATTCCCTTCGTTCTCAGCGACTGTATCGCCGCACGTGGGTCTACTACGCTATTTTCGGGGTCAATTTCTGCTTGCGCTTTGTAGGGATGATCACTCTGATACCACCAGTGTACCTGTCTCGATCGACAGGACTGATTGTCAGTACTTACAATGACCCAGACTTCCAACTGTTTGTGGGATCACTGGTAGCTTGTGCAGAAATATTCCGACGTACGATATGGGCATTGCTTCGGCTGGAGTGGGAGGTCATCAAAACATCTTCTGAGAAGAGGAATGAAGAAATACAATCGTTGGAAAGCAATGGCGGTAATCCCCATAACTTCATGGATGAGGAGAATGAGATGAAGCCGATGGCAATCTCATCATCGGAAAGATTTGGAGGAAAACAATGGCGAGGAGCATGGCCCTTTGCCACACCCAATGAGGCATCACTTTCCCTTGTTTCACTTAGCAGCATGTCAATGTTGAATGATATCCAAATACTGAGCGAGCTTTGCGTTTGGGCTACGATATTTTCTGGGATTGCAATCATCGCTGCTGCTCATCGAGAGGTTTTGTAGCATCTCTTCAATACTTTCACAAAAAGTTATGTTGTGTTGATCAGACTCATATTAATTTTAAGCAAGTGAGGATGGCAGCAGAAGATTCAAGAGCTTCACAGGTCTTTATTCCATTTGCTCTCAGGACACACTGATGTAAGAGCATTGTAAGAGGCTAGAAAATTAACAACCTGATTTCCTTGCTTCATTTTGAATTCATCTACCCACGCGAGTACTTTTTCAGCTGTTGAAGATTCCAAAAAATCAATCGCCGCGACAGACAAGCGAAAAGCTCTTTACTCTTTGTACAAAAGAAAAAAATTACACCCCATGATGAAATCTGACATCGATGCTTGTCAGTTTGTGGAAGTTAAGGATGACCAAACGACGCAATGAATTAATNATGATGAAATCTGACATCGATGCTTGTCAGTTTGTGGAAGTTAAGGATGACCAAACGACGCAATGAATTAATCCGGTTCAAGCAATGTCGAGAAGAACTTGTCATCCAAACTCATCTTTGTAAGTAATGACCTTCTCCTCTTCCCGAGTAACTCGCAAAGACATCACTGTACAAGCTGAATCAGCGTAGCAAACAGAACAAATCCTCTCCTCTGCACCCTCTACTCAGCCGCTTTAGCCCAAGGAATTTCATAGCTGTGACAGCATTATTCTTAATGACAAAAATAGATAAAGCAGATGAAAGCAGGAAAAATATCCGTCTTCATCTGCTCCTCTGCTTCTCTTGTGAGACACTCTCAGTCAATGTGCAATTCCTTCTCTTACCCCAAAGCATGATACTAATTATCATAACCCCAAGAACAGCCACAACATTTTCAGGATGTGATTCATTGGAATGATTACGTTTGACATCATTCTCTGCATCCTCAAACACTTCATCAGGCAGCGTTGCCCCAGGAGCCACCGCGACAAAGTCAGCCCAATACCCAAATTTGTATTCATCTTCATCCTCCGTTTTGATTTTGTTGCTCTAGGATGTCGTCGCTCCAACTCAAAAAACCATTGACAGTAAGCCTCCGTGCCCTCATCAAGTGGCCTCGTCTTTGCCTCCCGTCGTATATTAGTCCCTCCACTCAGTGGCGCTTTAGGATGTGCCTCAACGCCTAGCGCAAACAGCTCATACCCCGCGTTGACGAGCATATCCAACACCTCATGTCCAGAGCACTCATTTGGAGTGTCGGCAAGGAGATCCATTCCCCTCGGCCAAAACTCAAAGATGACATACTGGATTGTGCGTGATTGTAGGGAATTATGGAGGCCCGCAAATATGGATGGCTCGTACCCCTGAGTATCCACCTTTAGCAGGTGCACCTCTCCACTCGCGAGATCCTCCTCGATGAATTCGTCCAGACTCCGAGTGGGAACCTCAATAATCTCTCCTGGCTTCTTCCTGTCTGCATTGCTTTCTTCCGGCAGAGGATGACCCTGCTTCTTCATTCTCCACATGTCATACTCTCCCACATGATCCCCGGTACCTCCCGTGGAACGAAAGGGGACCGTGCCCCCCGAAGAGCGACCGATTGCCACCTGGTGCGGTATCATCCTCCCCCTGACCTCAGGTGGAGCATCCTTCACTGATTGTGCACCGCCCACGAGTCTGCTGTAACTCTTGGGACTGGGTTCGAAGCAGTGAGCGAGGAAGCCGTGCTCAGCGGCATAAAGGCAGCTGCCAGGGGAGTGAACGCCCACCTCGACTGCAACGAGTGGTTGGCCTGCAGCGTTGACGGCGATGGCTTTCGTTTCCGCGGCATTTATGATGCCATTCCATACCAAAAGAGGATTGTACTCAGAGAGATCGGATCGGATGATGGCTGGGANCGGAATTTATGATGCCATTCCATACCAAAAGAGGATTGTACTCAGAGAGATCGGATCGGATGATGGCTGGGAGGGAGGAAGAGGCGGCCCAGCTGTTGCCTCTGAGTCTGAGGTCACGACCACTCCGCAGGCCTGGCCAGATGCCATCAGCGAAGGCGTAGATCGCCGCCGAGGCCAGAGCAAGGATAGCAACTTTTAGAAGAGCCGCGAGTAGGCGGAAAGGGGAGGCTCTGTAGCGACCTCTGCTTCCCCGTCTCGAGCCGCTGGAATGGAGCATGAGCCCCAGCTTACTTGTTGCCTCGAAGCTCGAAGCATGATGTGTAAAAACAGCCCGAAAACATACGCGGGCATATCGGGGACTTATGGCGGGCTAATCATCTTTATTGCATCCGTAAATATCATTTATCTTGATGCATGTTTCGGGCAAGGTGTTAATATCCCCTCTTCCCCGCGAAAACAAATGAAACATCTAAATCAAGAAATAATGGTCACATGCTGTCACATGGATGGTCGGTCAACGGTCAACGTCGTCGGTCACCATCCTCGATCCTCGCCCCCTCTCCTCCACTCTAGAGACGGTCGGTTAGCTTTCCCCACCGCTACAATGTCGTCATCATCTTTTCCGCCGTCATTAAAAGATGCTGATAAATCAACACAAGCATCGGCCCAACCATCGTCTCATCCGCCTACAAAGTCATCATCATGCACCGGCGGCATCAACGGCGGACCGTCCGCCGCCGGAGATGAGGAATCCGTCCAGCCATCCACTCAACTCATCAATTTATTGCATCGCAATCTACGCGATCCCAGCATCGTTCCCGCATTCGAACGCCATCGTTCGCGTCGTTTGATTGAGGGATTGGTCCGTCCTTGCTGGGTGTTGAGGCATGCTGGCGAAATTGACGCTGGAGCTGCGGGCATTAATGATGCTGGTGTAACAGATGCAGAAGCTCTTGTGAATAATGCTGCATGCAAAGATGGTGAACATGCAAATAATGCAAACGAACCTGGGGGGATAAATAGAGAAGTCTCTGCCAGTGGCAATGATGCATCTGGTCCTCTTGTTGCGACACCTGTGCCTATCAAAGACAACTACGTAATGGGAAATAATATTGGCAATTGCTCACTAGGAAAGAATAAGAATGGCAAGCAATCTGCAGGAAAGGAATGCCAAAGATACAACACTATACCCAAACGAAATTATATCGATTTACGAATGGAACAAAACAAAATGTTTGCAGACAGTCAATGCATCCAATGTCAAAATATCATATCCAAATTACAATCATCATCGGCATCTGATAGCAATAAACAATGGAAGAAACTAGCGGATACGTGCCAATCGCTACTCAATGAAGGTTTGGCAGCCTGTCCCAATCATGAGGGTCTTTTGACTGCAGAGAAGGAGTATAAGGGTTGGATCCAACAAAGGATTAATTTGCTTTCGGGGGGAGATACTGCAACAATGCCCAGTGTGCCTAATCCAGTCATAAGATCAAAAACATCAAATGATACGAAGACAAGCAACAACATTACCAAAGCCCAATTGCCAAATCCATACCTATCACAGCCCAAAAAAGGAGCTGAGGGTCGAGCCCAGGCTGCCATGAGGGATGCACTGATGGAACGCTCCTTCTTGCTGGGGGATGCTTGCAATGAGAAGAGTGATGTGCAGTATCCACTCCTTTCTGCCAATGATGAGGTTGGAGATGTAGGAGTTGTCCGGAAAGAAGACAACGATGTGCAGCAGGATAATGGACGAGATGCGAATTCATCGAATGACTCAAGCTCGGACCAAGAGAGCCGCCGCCGTAGTCGTAGTAAAAGAAGGAGCAAGCACAAACATAAGAAACACAAAAGGGGAAAGCAGCGGCACCACGATCGCAGAAAAAGGAATCGTGAGCGGTCATTGTCGCGCAGGTCTAGATCAGAATCTAGGTCAGTATCATCTAGATCCAGATCTCACTCTAGGTCAGTCTCGTCGTCTCGGTCCATTCGCTCGTCTTCCTACAGGAGAAGAAGAAAGCATCACCGCAAGGAGAAGAAACAACGAAGGTCGAAGCATCGCAGGAAATCTCGTGAGGAACGGCATCACAGTGAGGACGGAGTAAAAGAGGATTGTTTCAAAGAGCATGAGAAATTGGAGGCAAGGGATAGAGGAGGAAGTGAACCGTAAGCAAAAGGCATTTTGAGTCCCTCGCATTTTATGGTAAGTTTGTTCACTGCAGCCTACATTTTTTTGCTCTATCGTGTCCACAAATATTTTGCTACCTTGCTGCTTTTTGGGCACGTGCCCCTCTGTTTCTTGGCCCTTGATACGTGTGTGGCCCATCACTTTATTTTCATGATAACAATAAACACCAATGATACATTCTATTGGGAGAGAATGGGCCTAGCCCGGAAGGAGTATGTTGTGTCAGAGTTGATGTATGAAGTATTGCAGTTGCTATAATGTCAACTGAACTAATGATTTTCTAGCACTGTGGAAATAGTTAATAGTATTTCACCTTGGGAATCATAAGCATATGCGTATGGGTAGATTGTTGTTCTACATATTTTGAGAATGGTGGACACACATTGTTCATGGGGGCCAGTACTACATTGACCACACCTTCCAACTGACGCCTCATTGAAATGTGGTTAATCCTTTTTGCATTCTCAGTCCAATTCAAGGAGTCCCTGACTTTTGGTAGACAGCAGATTTTATTACAGATTGATCTTAAATTTTGATGTAAATACAAATCCCTGAGTACAATATGCATACTTAAATAAATTACACTGAGGTCAAGAAAGGTTCTAACAGGTTTAGGACACCTGTATAACATCAAACAGTAACAAAAAAACACGCTGACCAGCTTGTACTTTCTATGTACCGCTGATCAGTACTCTGTTTTTACTTTGATTTGGAAATGAAAGTGGGAGTCTCTAGAAATGTGCAAAACCAAAGGTAGTTTGAGCCTAAGTAGCTTACTAATATTTTTTGTGTTTGAGTCAAATGTCAAATTTTGTAAGTAGATACACCTTTCAGGCTTGTAAAGGTCCAGATGCCCAATTCCCATCGGGATGGAGGGCTAGCAGAATCATCAGAGCTAACCATTGCTGTAGAAGTGTTCCAAACCATTTTTCTCATATAATGCAATGCGTGGATACAGTGCTCGGGCCATGGTCTAATGCTGTGCATTTCATATTTCATCCAATGCATCAATTAGTGTAAAATGCCCAATTCTAAGTACAATGAAGGGCTGCCAGGGCCATCTCTGCCTAGAAAATGAGGTGTGGCATGTTAAGGAAACTGTTGTGTTTTGCATGTGGCATGTGGTAATAAGGTGCAAAAGGAGTCCGCTCATACCATTGAAAGTATCTCTGACCATTGACCATCCAGGTAGGACATGTGTATGCTTGCTCGACTTCATCTCAACAGTGGTTTGCTCTTCTTACCTAATTACACTCCCATTATCTCAAGGCAATGTGTCCCCAAACCTTCTCTTGCTAAGACCACAGGCATGGCAATCTTGCTCATTTTGATGAGCACAAGTCATAGCATGGTGTGGGGGTAAAAATACCTTTACTAGGACGAGACAATCAGAAATGGCTTTCAGATTGCCTGTTCTATTTAAAATCGCTGGACAGTCCTAATTCTGACTGCAGTACCTATTGGCATAGCTACATATGATCTATGCAGCTCACCCGACAGAATATTACCTACGCAGAAATCAGTACTAATGATTCGATCTCTGGATTTATTATTTTCTTCTTTATCATGTGGCTTTGTCGTGAAACACACAATACACAAACAACAACAAAACAAGAGACACCAACCACGGAAAATTAAGAACCCCACCCATCATAATGGCCGTCGACACCTCTTACACTTACAGCATCAATTTATCCAAAGACATCCTTCCTTAAGTGCGCATGTATTTCATAGATAGTAGTGATAATAATTGTAAAGTAATGTTCTTCAGCTTCAGTGCAAAGATGTGCTCATTATTTTCACCTGCCTCTGTCCTTGGCTACTGTTGGCGACAGCAATGGCATTAAATGAAGATGGCAGTAGCCAATGTTAAGCTAAATGTGTATTGATATAATGAAACCAAACGACAACAGTGTGGCTTTATTTTAATTCATTTTTAGTTTGTCAATACTTTTATGATCTATAATTATCAACGATCGACTTTTCGGCATCAGACGATGTGCCGTCTCCGATTGTAAAATTGACAACTTTACCTACCCTTCCATCCCCGCATTCCCATTCCCAACATTTCTACAGACTTTGCGGGCTTTTGATTGAGCCAAGGTTTGCCCCTGTCCCACATGATCCTCCCGAGGAAAAGTGTTTCAGACACCTGGATGGTAATTGTTTCATGTTTGTGTTGTTGTGTTGTTGTGTTTGGCGCTCATGTGCGTTCACTTTGTGGTGTATTTTTATTTTGTGGTCATGATGCAAAACATTAAAGAACATTAATTTTGGTCATCTATCAATTAAGCTTTGGAAACAATAGTAGGCTGTCCTTGCACTTGCACTGACCTGCCGTGGCAACCACTTGGAGTTGGGCCAAGTATGAAACGTTCTCCCGATTGTCATCTCCTTAGATCAGTAGAAACTCTTCCCTTTGATATATGCATTGTTTAGTAGGCGAGTGCATGAGGACCTAGCTCAGAGGTGGATCATCTATCTAAGTTGATGAAGCGGTTTTTAGCTGTTCTGTCGAGTGTCGGATTTTTTGCAACATTTCTAATACAGTCAGGATTATACGACTGTCCCGCACATAATATCATAATTCAAAGTTAGAAATGAGGTACATACGGGGGAATAGTGCATCAACTCTCAACTCAGTATAGCTGGATTTAGTAGCAGAAGCACAAGGCTCAAATGGTGTCGTTTTCTTTAGCTACCCACAGTCTTGCTTCTGCTCACAATTTTGAACACTCCTTCCATGAACAATAGCTGCTTTTTAGTAATCTTCAGTAATAGACCGAATTAATGGTCAATGTAATTCGAAGAATTCAATGACTGGTACACTGGAACACTTCTTGCTAAAGAACAGTTTTGCTCATGTACAATACCAGCCATAGCACCAGCTGCCAGGCAAAAATCAGAAGATTTCTTTCCTGTTCCAGAGTGACCCCTAAACACAGGATTACCTACACGTGTCAGCAGATAGACCTATGGTACGATACCTAACTCTCTAGAGTGAAATAAAATGTGCCTAAACTTCAGGCCTCAGGCTCATGCAGGGCTCATGCGATCCGAAGTGAGCATGCATGCACGCACGAGTAGGGGTTTGGGATTAGGGGGCATGTGGGTGCACCCACAAATACCCCAATATGCCTCTCTCGTAGAGCCTGGTACAAAACCTGACAGACGGCAGATTCAGCGCCGTTTGTTAGGGTGTTGGGCCCACGTGGGCGACGCCGAAACACCGGGATATCTGCCCCCTAATCCCAAACCCTTCCGCACAGTGAGACAAAAACTAAAGAGCAGCGCCAAAGAGAAGTGATAGGTGATAGAAACAATGACAACGACCCCGAATGCCAAGTCTTACATCGGAATGGGGCTCGCCCTTCTAGGGTCAAACATGTGCCTTTTGTTGCTTGTCCTTAACCTCCTGGACTGGATCAACATAATCCACGCAGATTTATCGCCCATCAGTCGCTTCGCGGAGGAGTCGTTATCCCCTTGGCAAATGCACTTCGCGACAGCTGCCGTTGGCTGGGTCATTGCGACGTGGACTTTCTGTTCTTTTTCGTCTCGTGCTCTTGCATCTAACGGCGCTGACGAAAAGACTACGGCGCTTGGGCGTCCTCATCGCCTGTGGCACCAAAATGCACTCTTACTCGTAGGCATTGCTGCGACATTAGCCCTTCCTCAAATATTGGAGCCGTATCGAAACAGCCACCCTATCATCCGCCGCTCACTGGTGAACAATTCAGTGACACTTGGTGGTATAAAAGACTCTGTGGTAGAATTGCCAACAGGTGAAGATCCGCCTGCAACTGAGGAACTGGTATTCGCCGTTCAGAAGATGACATGCGGTGGCTGCGGCTCCCACGTCCGCAATTTGGCAGAATCTACGCTACGGAAGCAGCAGAAAAATCCTCCATCTTTCACAATTACGAACGTGCAGGTGGATTGGCGTGCAGGAGTGATGTCAATTTATGGAACACATTTGACAGATAGTTTGGATCGAGAAGCAATTGCAGCTGTGTTAGAAGACGATGGATACCCCACATCCTTTTTGTATTCGCAGTGATACATTAAATTTGAAGACACGATACATCACTCGGCTCCAACCCAAGGTGCATCCCTGACGTGCACGGTCAAGTCAGAATAGGCTCATAATTTTTATTACTGACTGATCCACTAATTTTTTATGGAAATTCAAAATCCCCATCATGCACAATGTGCATCAAAAATGATTGGTATATTTGGCCAAGGAAAGGTTCTACCAATGTTTCCGACACCTGCGTCACACCAAGCAGTCACGCCAACCAACTGAGGCTATTTACCGGTAACCAAAAGTCTTTGGGCTAGTGCTACAATTCAGTTGTTTAAGATACATTCTTAACTTTCACACATTTTCATACACAACTAAGGAGATAAACTCCAAATCATATCTACTGCACACTGACACAATATATTATGCCAATGTATCAGAACCAACGTGGTGAGAATCAATGGAGACATCAGATTGTGAATCTCATGATTTATGTCCCCCGGATCTCCTGAACGTTGGCATGATATTCATATCCTGTACACCTTTTCCGAGCCTCTTGTCATATTATTATATGCAAACAAAAACATCTCCTTTACAAACACCGAATGCAATGAACAACCGTCCCCATGAGCATAGCATTCAACACAAAGTATGCCGGAATAGTTATACGATTGAGACCCGATTGAGCCAACGGCTTGCCCAATGATGAACGATATACCATTGCGTAGAGTCTCCTCAGTACAACCCATACTGCCGTTAGAATCGCACCAACATTACCATTTACAAAGAATGAAAAACTGAGCGACGCCACGATGAAGGATGGCAATTGTTCCACTTGATTCGTCTGTATGCGTTGAGCAATGTAGACTTCCTCGGGTACATTTGTGACCATGGAGGGAGTGTATGCTTTGTCGCCTATGCCGTGCTTTGCCTTGATTATCCCTACCCCCATGACATCTAACAATGAGTAGGATACGCCGAAGAGGCATAGGATGGCAATGGTGGGTGCCAATTCTTTGGTAACATCATCCACAGTCCGATTTGCTCCTGATGGGTCGCGGCCAAAGGCGTAGGATAGAATCAATCCGAGGATGGAATAGGTGATGAAGATTACCATTGTGGGCGGTGGCTCACCACCGCTGTTCTTTGATTCGGGTGTTGTCATGGCGGTAGAGGTTGCTTTAGCTTGAGAGCTGAGTCCGTCGGATTGATGATTGATGTGGTCGGATGGTGTGGATGGTGTGTGCCTCCTGCCTCCGGTATGAGTCTCATCCAGAATGGCCAAAAGTAACAATCAACATTCCGTACACGAGGAAACAATATTATCGATCCAACAGGGCGAGGCCCAGACAGGGCAGGAGGAAGAGTAACCCCACACCTTTTTGGTCAAACTTCCTCAAACTTCTCCACTCTTTGTTTGCATCAGGTTTGCGTCCACAATGCATGAACGAATCGATCTTATGAACTGATCAAATGCCGATCAAGATCAAGATCAAGAAAAGATCTTCCCAAAAAATAATTCATACTATTCCTACGTGGAAATAATTTACACACTCCTCAACACTCCTCCCAAATTTTGTGATGGTACGATATGGTATGCGCTGTCGCCGTCGCGTCTCCACATGTTTCTTTCTCACCTCACGTCCTTGAACCGACAGATTGTACTACCATTGCATTGGTGCCATTATTGTCTACTCTCTCTTCTCTCTCTCTCTCTATAGAGGGAGTAGCCGCACCACCTCTCTCCAGCAAAACCTTTGGGGCGCTACCTATTGGACCTTGCACTGCGAGAGTTGCGATCGAGCATGACCCATAGCTCATTATCCACAACCGCTGTGTTTGATGGGTCCTGCAGTCCTGCACTCCATATTCATTAGCATTCAATCTCGCCAAGTGTGACCATGGTGGGACCGCCCCAAAGCATTGCAAACAAAATCAGTAGCAATAGTCGTGGCGAGAAACGATCCTCCCTCGACAACAGCCTTGAGCAGCATGCGCCGACAGTGCGGATATCACCCGCATCTCCTGCTTCCAATAGTGCAACGTTGACGGCATCGATCCCAGTCAGTCCGCCTCGGTCGCCGTCATCTTTTCCACTCACAGAGCGAGCAGAGACTTCCAAGAAAAACTTGTTGAAGTTAGTCGCTTGCACAATCGTTGGCTGCTTCCTGGTGGCATACCTAGCCGGGAGTAAGCTTGACTTGCCTTCCGGTAATGTCATCAACAGACTCACACATGATATTAGCGGCTCTGATCAAACGACAGCAACAGAATTACTTCCTGGAGGCAATTCCTTCATGGAGACGTTCAATCATACGATCCAATATTATGATGGCGAAAGGGATCCCGCAGGAAAGCTTGTTCTTAGGGAAAAGTTCATTCCACTTATTCTTCATAATGGAACACTACTTTGCCGCCGTGACCATCAAAATGCACTCATTAAAACAGTTAGAACGAGGACTATCATAGAAATGATTAACACTGGGCTAACACTGTACCAACAAGAGAACGTGGTCCATAAAGTGAGAAGGGATCTCCCAATTCTGCTATATCTTGGAGACCAAAATGGATGCAACAACCAAGAACAACAAGATATATTCGATTTCCCTCGGCTTACATGGTCTTATCCCTCACCCAAATATGGAACAAATAATTGGTGCCATGCAATTCCTGTGCCTTCTTACTCTTCTTGGGACTCATTTCATAAGAAGCATAAATCTCAGCCGAGTTGGAAATCTACATTTGCTTCAAACTCAAAACAGTACAGCTGGTCCTCCAAAATCAACAAGGCGGTTTGGCGTGGAGCATCAACTTACAATATACGATTCACTGGAATGGAAATCGATGAGATTCCACGAGGGCAGTTGGTGAAAAAAAGCATGGAATATCCTGATTTGATTGATGCAAGCTTTGTAAAATTCACACAACAATATGCCTCAAGGGATAATGAGCTATTGAACAAAACTGTTTTGACTGAGCGCATGCCATTTGATGATCAAATGAAGTACAAGGCTATTCTTGATGTTGATGGGAACAATTGGTCATCTCGCTTTCCAAAGCTCCTGTGCACAAATAGTGTGGTGATCAAGGTATGTGAAACTCTTGAATTTGATGACATGCCATTTCTTATACTTCAAACATAGTGACGTGACCTGCCGTGACCGTTGTATGGCTGAAAAATGACAAAACTTGCTTGTTTGATGCAATCAGATTGACCCAGATTTCATTGAGCATTTCTACCATGAGCTGATGCCCATGGTGCATTATGTTCCAGCATCCTTAGAAAATGTGACTGACGTACTATCATACGTTCTTGACGAAGAGAATGAAGAGGAGATGAGAAAAATTATTCATTCTGCAAATATGTGGTGCAAAAGAAAGATGACAGAGGACCAAATGGCAAAAGATATGATGATCCAGGTGAGGTCATTGAACTCGAAAGACTACCCAACTGCTCTTGGTATATTTGTTTTGTATCTCTCATCTTTACATGTGATGGCATCATAACATATTTTTGCAGCTAGAAGAGTATCAGGTAGCAATTGATGATCTTGGGATTTCGAACAGCGTGCAAAATGATTTCATGTCATCTATTCTTTTGAATGATGGTGTCAAAGACTTGGATCTAATTGCATGCAGTTGAGAGAACTCCGACACCACCAAGTGCCCATTTGTACATATTCTTCATATTATGTAAGTGATGAGAAAGCATGTACAGCAGAGTCACTGGAAATATTATCAGAATACATATGGTAGTCTGCTATTGTGTAGATATTGCAGCCAAGTTTTCCTTTCATCAAGCCTTCAGTAATCAGCAGGACATGTAGCTGTTGAAATAGATATTTAAAGCATCATAGATAAGTCAAAAAAATAATTGGTATGCACCCTTTGCAAAGTAGTTGTGTGATTATCAAAGCTCATCACTCAGGGAACACCAGACCCATCCTGAATAATCCAGGACTGCCTATCCCTTACGGAATACAAGCCCTTCACGCTCATTGATTTACCATTATCCTTTCGATTCATTCTCAATATCATGGGTGCCGCTACATTTACCCAACGATTGACTTCTACACCTCTATTACTCTGTTTGCTATTGTTTGTTGTTGAGTGTTCATGTTGCATTTTCCCTCCAGACGATGTTGTATCCACAATACCCGGAGCTAAAGGAACAGCGCACAGAGGATCAGGGAGTGACATGGCCACACTTTTCATCAGCCCCTCGATTGCAAATTTGGATGCACAATAAGCTGCACAGTGAGGATCGGGAGACCTTCCAAGACCTGACGACATGGCAACAAACACTCCCCGTCTTTGCAATCTTCCATCTGATGCAGCATGACTGCAACTTTGAATCATCCGCGGAATAAAATGTCGAAGCACATTCGAAACACCCTTCACATTCACATCTATTGTATTATCAAAGGCATCCTGCGGAACCTCCCACATGGGGCTGCTGAGTTTTTTCTCTGGAAAAACTTCTGCACTGGCAATAACTAAATCCATCCGTTTCATGCCATTATCCTCAAGGTCTTGTGCCCATTTTGCCACGGCCTGATCATCCGATATATCCACCACACTTAACTTTGACCCCGGGTGTTCCATTTGCAATGATTGTATCTCAATAGCACTTTGTCCACACCCTGCTACATCGTGGCCGTGCGCCAAGTAGTATTTGAAAAGAGCTTGTCCGAGGCCAGATGTAACTCCACTAATTACTATTGATCTCCGGGGCTGTTGTTGAGGATGTTGTGGTGGTTGTACAAGTTGCTGTTCCGCACCAGCAGTAGATTGCTGTCCTGGCCAATCACCATTATCACTATCACCCTGCCTGGCTTCCTCTCCAGTCAAAGTCAGGCCATCCTTCATCATCTCAGGCAAGATGTGCCTCTTGAATTGTAGCGAGGCAGTCCTTCGACTCAAGTTAAACTTTTCCATTATCAGGTCCGTTGCCTCTTTTCGTGAAAATCCATCCCTTCCGCTACATAAACAGCATTGTGTGTATCATATATTGCAATCAGTAAAGATTCAATTCAACCATTCAGGGAACAAGAATGCAGCAACAAAAATGCCTCACATGATAATCAATACAAAATGATTGAAAGTTCAACTCACACATGTGCCTTGGCCTTCAACTCCTTCACAATAAACTTCAAACCATCCTCATCAATCAACCGTTTCTTCCCCCTCCCAGCACTCTCACCCTCGCCCTTGACCAAACGTCGTTTGCTCGGATCCGTGTGTATATACTTGAATAATGTAGTACGACTAATGCCCACCTTTTCAGCATACACTTTATAGTTGGCAATGGGCTCACCGGTCGATTCGTCAATGGCACGTCCAGTTTTGGAGAACCATTCGTCGAGGATTGCAGCGAGTCTTTCTCGGTGGGGTGATTTGGCCCAGTTTATCCGTGTCGCCTTGCTGTGGTTGCTGCTGTTGTTGTTGTTGCTGTTATTGATATTGATGTTGGTGGTGGGTCTGCTGTTGCTATTGCTATTAATATTGTTGGTTGGATTTTGTTCGTTCTGTGGAGCAATTGCAGTGCAGTGATTGTCTCGCTTGTGCTTCCTGGCGGCAGCAACTGCGGCAACTGCAGAGGTTCCAGATGGATGAATCGAAGCAGTTGAAGCACCGCCATCATCGCTATTACTATTGCTGTCGCTTCGGCCAGGCTGATTCTCCATTCCCATGCGAGTTTGGATAGATTCAATCTTTTGTTCCATTCGGTAGAGCATCGCCATCATGGGAGACTGTCGATCGTCTTC
>JALLOX010000025.1:0-30202 GCA_036939695.1 Thalassiosira ordinaria | reverse complement strand
TGCATCCGGGTGTCTTGGGAGGTTTGGATCACAATAGGAGGGCCGGAACATTGTCGGATCGTCATGAACGCGAATGGAGGAGGATGGCACCCCCAGCCGATGATGCATGCCGGTGGGGCATGTGGCAGCGATTCAACTGCCCGGATGACCGTCTCCCCGGCACTCCTCGTCGGATATGCATTGGAGAAGACACGGTGATGATTCGTTGGGCATGGGATGATGTCAGGTGGTCGCAAATGCCACATCCCCATGCGACGCGGAGGATGTTGGGGGAGGGTGCCCACGCATCGGCTTTGGTTGTAGAGTTGTTTCGGCGTCGGCGGCCAACACCATAGGACCAAATGATACGAATGGCTTGGGTAGGTGGTGGAGGGACAATTCGTATTGTTCGGTGGCCACTGGAGGTGATGGGGACGAGGACGAAGTGGTCAAGAGAGTGGCCATCGAAAAGTAGGGTCAGCGTCATGGTGGTGTTTGTTTGCTTGTAATGGCTGCTGTGTGGCCGGAAAATTGTCTTTTTTGACGTTCAGCATACCAAATGAAAGCTGAGAAGCAGCTCTTTCTGATGGTGTGGGCTTTTCATACTTTATTCTAAATTTTGAATACTTAAATTGAGGACGCTGACCCTATTTTAGCCTGCGGCCGACACTCTAGACGATTGTATTGTGGTAGACTGTGGCGATACGACCTGAATGATACAACGACTCCCACAAAGACGGCCTACGCACTTACCTACTATTACGGAGTCCTACGTACAAGGCTCCATAATATGATAATATGATATGTTCTTAGATATCGTGCCGTGATTGAAGAACATGCAAACATCATGATTCATATTCATATGGTACCACAAGTCAAGAGCCACGATGAGAAATAATAAAATGAGAGCCCTGATGACCAAAGGTAGAGAAGGAGTGGATTGAGCTCTTGGTGCTCAAACAAAGGTATCTGTAATGGAGAGTGTCTCTACATTTTTTCGTCAATTGGTTCGAAGAAAAACATGAGAACGAGAGCGCCCATGGAGTTCTTGATTGTCAATGTGCTTTGCAAATGAATGGACAAGATCCAGGTGGTGCTAATTTTACATTTCGAATTTGTTTCTATGCATAAAAAATAAGAAGAGTCATTCCAAAACAAACGCCAATTGACAAAGTAAACAAATCATCATGAATCTCATCCGCGCATTTGCTCTCTTGGTAGCATCAGTGTCCATCGGAGAAGCCCGCATCCTGAGCAGGGTGAGTAATAATCGTGCCTCGAGGTAGCTCTGGATAAACAATCATATAATCTCACTCTTGTTGCTTTGGTTGTTTCCACAGAAACTTGGTGGGCCACCTCAGAAAGAGGAAGATAAGCTCTGCAACTTTGATTTCGAACAGTGGTTTTGCACTACTGCCTTTTGTCCTTTTGAGATATGTGCTGGGGGTGATCAACCCCTACCAAAGGCATGTGGAAGACTTGATCAACCCCTTGTCAACTTCGCTCTCTGGAAGGCTGATGACCAGGAAGGCACTATCCAGTGCCTCCCTGCCAAGGGATACAGGAACTTTCAATTGCCTGTTATTACAGACGACGTTGAAAATAATGTGACTGACACGATTCAATACTTTCATGGACATGGGATACAACTCTGGGGAGAAGAAGATCGCGTTGCTGATGACATCAAGAATGTTCAGGTGCCTGGAGCCTACTACATGCAAGGTGGAGTCGTAGAAGTTCTTGGTCAAAACTGCACTCAGTCTGAAGATGGAGTTTCGTGGAGTTGTGAGCCAGAAGAGCGTATAATCAAGGCCACGGGCAGGTTGCTTGACTTGTGCTATGCAATGGGGGCCACCAGCACCCATTGTGACGGACTAACAGCCCAAGAAGATTGCAAGGGTGTAAACACCTGTAGGTGGGTAGATGGTGTATGCACTTATGTTGGTCACCTCCTAGATAAGCCCTGCACTGCCTTGGCGAAGATGGGTGAATGCAAGGCTGCAGGATGTGCATGGGAAGGTAATAAAAAGCACGGACAGTGCCTTGATGCTCCTGAAGTACCCGAAGACACTGGAGACGTTGCATTGAACATGGCCATGGATTCTGAAGAAGAAGCTGTGGTGGAAGAGCCTAAAGCAAGTGCTACTTCTACTCGAGTGCCCACCTTTGCATTTGTACCCATGCTGATGATTTTGTGGCAGTGAATTCAAATGCAAGATGGATAGAGAGTAACTCAAGCATGGAAGATGACAAATATATAGTACCTCAAGGATGCGAATAAGAATACTCAAAGATATATGCCACCATGAATTTGGCAGTAGTAGTAGATGGCTTGGGCTCAATAGTGTTTAGGTATGGAACAGCGAGAGCTCGTATTGATCAAGTTTCCAGAGAAGAGTCCAAGACCAAGTATAATAGGAAAAGAGCACGAAAAGAATGAGGTATTAGGTCTCCGAGCGCATCCATTATTGTATGCCTTTTAGAATAATAAAGAATAATTTGCCCTGCATTAGGAAGAGTCCAAGATTTCCAACTAACAGGAATGAGAAAACAATTAGACTCAAATATCTCCGTGTGAATCAATATCCTGCCTTGTATGTAGAAATAAGTGTATTGATAGTACCCTTGTCTATGATGTGCTGCACTTGCTCTCTCGTCATGCATGAAAATAATAATAACACCTCACTCTCTCAGTGAAACGAATGGAAAAACTCCTACCTCACTGTGACACCCACGGGACAAGTCATCGTCACTGCTGCCACAACTTTCTGGTATTCACTGGACAGGAAATATGATGAAATGAGAGCTATGATACCTTATGATGTGGAGGAGCAGTGTAGGTAGGTAGGAAATCAGAGCTCTTGAACAACTTCATGTGCATTAAGTAGCAGATGCTTCCAGTATCTCTCAGTCTTCCTTTGGTATTGCCAGGACAGAAGGAATGGGTTCGTGTTTGATACTATCTTTCGCAACTGAAAGTGCACTATCTAAAATCTGTTCCTCGTTTGATTCAAAGAAGAAAGAATAAATATGAGACGAGAACTCTCGTGGAGTTCTGAGTTGTCAATGTGCTCACTTACAGATTTTTTCTTGGCGATTGTCAGAGATATCATTTGATTCAAAGAACAACTCTGATCAAAAATGACTCTCGTCATGGAGTTCTGAGTTGTCAATCTGCTCACTTGAAGATTTTTTCTCAGAGATTGAGAGAAACCAATATCTTCCTGAGCCTTACACATAACTTAACAAGAGCTGCTACAAATTGTTTCTATCTTGACATAGTGGGAGCAAAGTTGAAAGAGTACTCAAAAGAGTAGATCATTAGAGCTCTCGAATCGGCTACATTACATTTGCAGTCACAAAGATGATCCCAACATCTTTTTTGGTATTGCTAGAGGACAGAAGGAATGGATTCGTGTTTTCCAGATTCTATTGAACGCGATTGAAAGGCGGTATCAGAAATCTGTTCGTTTTGATTCAAAGAACAACTTTGATCAAAAGACGATGAGAGCTCTTGTAGAGTTCTGAGTTGCCACAATGTGCTCCTTCATGGATCTTTGCTCAGAGATTGCTCATAAAAACAAAAGTAATACCACCTACTATTACACCAAGATTGAACCTTATCCGTGAATTTGCTATCCTGTCTTCAATTGCAGTGTGCCAGGCGAAAAGGGCAAGTATCTTGCTCTCATTTGAAGATAGTGCGCAAGATATACCTTCTGCCGCTCATGAATACTTTGATTTCTCTCTGGTTCACAGAATCTCCAAAAAACTGGTCCTGACCGCAAAGACAGGACTGCGTGCACTGATGAAAGTCGTTTCTGGATTCCATCAGCAGGTTCTCCTTGTGGTTTCCCTATTGTTTTGACTGGATTCTGTGTTTCTGCCTTACCCGGGAGTGCTGCTTCCAACCCTAACCGTGTGTCGGGCTGCGGAGACACCGATGGGACGATCAATACAGGGGTCAACCCTGATGGTGGAGTCTACAAAGTTGTAGATGAGCCCCCCGACTGTGAAGGAGAAGACTGCCCAGAGCCTCCAGAGCCTTGCGACAATATTGTTGCATCTTATGTGAGCCGCGGTAAAGGCGCTAGATTTGAAGTTCAGTCTGAAGATAGATTCAAGTGGTCTGGTGGATTCACCCTATTTCGTCCTGCAGGTCAAACAAGCTATGATCCTGAATTTCCTGACCAAGAAGGAGGAATTTGGGAAGTGAATGGCAGAATCTTTTTTGAGGATGGAGGCAACTTCACCTTGCGCCAGTATGGGGAAGGAACCATTTGATATTTGTGCTTTCCTAGACAAGCCTCCCTGTGCCACCTTGGAGAGGAAGGGTGATTGTGAGGCGGCAGAAGGGTGCACTTGGGTAGGAAATAAGAAGAGCGGCGAGTGCCTTGATGATCCTGAAGGACTCGAAGATACTGAAGATGTTTCATTGAACATGGCCATGGATTCTGAAGAAGGAGATGTGGTGGAAGAGCCTGAGACAAGTGCTGCGTCTACTCAAGAGACCCTCTTTGCATTTTTATCCATGCTCATGATGTTGTGGATTTAGAGAGAGAGTACCTCAAGGATGCTGAGAAGAATACTCGAAGACCCGCCCCCATTTAATCGGTATGGGCCCATTAGCATTTAGGTATATAACATTGGCCAGAGTCATCTTGACCCAAGTTTTCAAAGGAAATTCCAAAGATATCAAAGTAGTAGGTATCGTAGAACATGAAGAGAATCTTTGGACATTTATGTCTCCGAGTGCATCCAATATCCTGCCTTGTAGGATGATAAACTAATTTGCCTGGCTAATGGAACTTACCATCGTCTACTTCTTGCTGCACTTGCTATCACAATAATGCCATGACTACTAACGACCACTACTTAAGCTACAGGCGCTTCCTCCAAGGCAATGGCAGAAAACTTGCCACCGCTCTTCTCCTCCCATGAAAAAATGGCCTCTCCACATCGTTGGCATAGATCCGCACCGTACTCGGTCCCATGTTTCCCAACCTCCTTATCATAGAACCAGCAGCGTCCGCACTTGGTACCCTCTGCCTTCTTCACGCCAATCATGCACCCACTCAGTTCGCCCTTCGCAGTGTACTCAGCATCACAAGAGCCTGTGACTTCATCTTCCGAGTCTACAATATTCACCTGCGAGATCATAAATGCCGTGCGTAGCTCGTCCACACCATTAGTCTTCACACTGGGGGTGATGAGGCTTTCATCTCCATCCAACTGATCCAATACCTTTCGGATCTTCTCATCCGAGGTGTAAATGTACGCTGCGGCGTCAAGTGATGCGCCCACCAGCTTGTCCCTGCGGGCCAGCTCCAGGACTTGGTTGACATCCGTCCTGATGTCGCGGACCAAGCTCCACATCTCTGCGTCAAATTCCGGATAGGACATGAGTTCCTTTGGCATGCCGCCCTCAAACACTGACGAGTCGTCTCCTTCAGATTTGTATGGCAAATTTTGCCAAATGTCCTCTGCCATGTGAGGAAGGATTGGCGCCACACTCTTGGCGAAGCCCTCAAGTAAGGCGTGGATAACCGTCTGGCAGCTCCTCCTCCGCGCATCATCTACAGCAGAGATGTAAAGTCGGTCCTTCGCCACATCTAGGTAAAAGTTGGAAAGGTCGGCTGTGGCAAATCGAAGCAACTCATTTGTAGCACGGCTAAATTGATACTTTGAGAAGGCATCATCCACCTCGTTCAATACCTGTGACATGGTGCCCAACATCCACTTGTCCATGGAAGGCAAGTCATCATATGGAACAGCATCCTTTGATGGGTCGTAGTCAGCCAGATTACCAATGAGGTAACGTGCGGTGTTACGCAGCTTGCGGTATGATTCGAACGTTTGCTTGATGATATTGTTACCAACTCTGACATCACCCGCATAGTCCACAGAAGCAACCCAGAGACGCAACACATCCGCACCATACGCTGGCTCCAGCTTTTTGTTGTTACCACCCTCAATGACCTGCAGCGGATTGACGACATTGCCCAAACTCTTAGACATTTTGAAGCCCTTCTCGTCCAATACAAATCCATGCGTCAAGACTGCCTTGTAGGGAGCCTGACCCTTGTTCGCCGCTACGGATGTGAGCAAACTGGATTGGAACCATCCACGGTGTTGATCACTCCCCTCCAAATAAATATCCGCTGGGAAATTCAACCCCATCTCCTTCTCAGCGCGTTCCTGCACCACACCAGCCCAAGACGAACCAGAGTCAAACCATACATCCATGGTATCTGTGCCCTTGACCCATTTGTCGGCCTCAGCCTTATACTTTTCAGGAAGAAGATCAACCTCATCCATCTTCCACCACGCATCACTTCCGTGCTCGGCAAAGAGGGATTGTACATGTTCCAAGGTGTCCTCGTCCAATAGGACCTCCGTCCCGCCCGTCTCCTTGTCGTAAAAGACAGGGATGGGCACTCCCCATGACCGTTGACGGGAGATGCACCAGTCACCACGGGATTCGATAAAGGAGTTGATACGATTTTTTCCAACATCTGGGATCCATTGAACCTGGAAAGATAAGAGGATTGCATTGTCAGCAATTATAGGACTAATGTAACGAGAACAAACATGGAATTTTAGACTCACCGAATCAACAGCTTTCAATGCATCATCTCTAAATCCCTCGACACTTGCAAACCACTGATCCGTGGCCCTGAAAATTGTCGGCTTCTTTGTCCTCCAATCATACGGGTACTTGTGCCCATAATCTTCCGCCCGGATCAACGCCCCTGCCTCCTCAAGCGCCTCAATAACGGCTAGGTTACCTTCTCCAAGCACACTCTTGCCAACAAAGTCATCTCCCACAACCGTCGAGGATCCAGCCTCCACAGTAAAGCGTCCCACGTCATCCACAGGACTCAATAGTTCAAGTCCATTCTTTAAACCGGTAAGGTAATCCTCCTGTCCATGTCCAGGAGCGGTATGGACAAGTCCGGTTCCGGATTCAGTTGTAATGTAGTCGCCTCCAGCAATCACTGGAGATGTACGATCGTACAAAGGATGCTGGTACGATGTTCCAACTAGGGAAGAACCAGGGAAGGTTGCAAGGACTTCAAGCTTCTCACCCTCTGGAAGCTCAAACTTGGACTGATGAAGCAATGAGTGAAGCATACCTGAGTATTTTTTCCCCTGCCAAACTGCAATAGTACAACACATCATGTGTCATGTAACATATAACATTCACTCACCTCAAGAGTTTCCACAAGTCCCTTGGCCACCAACAACTTCGTCTTCCCATCCAAAATACTCCCATGGCTACCAACAACACAATACTCCAAATCAGGATTAATCGCCACGGCAAGATTCGCCGGTATAGTCCAAGGAGTCGTTGTCCAAATCGCCACCTTCAACTTCTCGTCCCCTTCCACATGTGCCTTCAACTCTTCCGATGGACTCACAACATCCAAAGCCACATAAATAGATTTACTAACATGCCCTTCAGGATATTCCAACTCCGCCTCTGCCAACGCTGTCCTACTCGATGGACTCCAATGCACGGGCTTCCTCCCCCGAAAGATGTAACCCTGTTTGTACATTTCGCCAAAGACACGGATTTGTGCCGCCTCATACTCCGGAAGAAGAGTCAGGTAGGGATTGTCAAAGTCACCAATGACTCCATATCGTTGGAAGGAGGCACTTTGCTTTTCGACCGTTTCCTTTGCAAAGGCTGCGGCCTTTTCACGTAGAGTTATGGGAGTTAAGGCCTGGCGTTCCTTGGACTTCATGGCTTGTAATACCTTTAGTTCGATGGGGAGGCCGTGACAATCCCATCCGGGGACGTAGTGTACTTGTTTGCCCTTTAGTATCTGATGACGGTTGATGAAATCTTTGAGGAGCTTGTTTAGGGCGTGCCCAATGTGTAGGTCACCGTTGGCATAGGGAGGACCGTCATGGAGGACGAATCGTTCGGCAGAGCGGGAGGCGGCATCGGCGGAGAGCTTGGAGTAGAGATCAGTGGAGGACCAGTATTGCTGTAGCTCGGGCTCACGTTTGACTGCGTTGGCGCGTTGGGAGAAGTCGGTCTGGGGTAGGAGGATGGTTTCCGCGTAGATGTTTTTGGGTGGCTTGTTTGCCTTTCCTCCTCCACCTCCGCCACCTCCCTTGGCGTGTAGAACTGATGAAGAAGCCACCGATCGGCGAGCAAGTCTTCCGACAGGTGATAATTGAAAGGACGTGGCCACCTTCCTCTCGAGAGTGATGGCGAGAAGAAGGGACATGAGGAATGTCTTTTTCGATTGTGGCGAGATGATCGCCATTGTGTTCTCCGTATCGCTCTTGACCAAAATTAATATATCAATTCAGAGCCGACTTCTCTCAAACTCCGGTAGCTGGGTTGAACCAATGGAAGCACTACTCTGTGGCTCTCTGTGGTTAGATGAACGCCGTCGTTAGCTGGAGAATTGTATCGTAGACTGCAGGTTTGGCATGAACTGAGTTCACTGATAAAGGTCTTTTTGTTCTTCCCATTTCTGGCCGCTGACGATCGAGAGGATGCATAATGCCGATGCCGATGCATACATGTGATGTGAGGTGATGTGCTGTGATGTGCTCGAAGAGATATCCGAGCTTCGGGCAAGATTCGAGCTCAAAAATAGATACCATCTATGTACCTACTTAGTCTGTGAGATGAAAATTAAGCTTAAGCTGTAGCGTACAATTGGAGACCGATGACCGATGACTCACTCGACGTCTGACCCTCGCTCTGCCTCGCTCGTCGGGCTGTCTGGTCGGGGTATGTACCTCTCTAACGTAGAGAGTAGAGAAGTGCCATGATGTATTATTACCATAGCTCTCTTCAGTTGCAGGATAATATGCCAAGAGGAGATGGGGAACCTAATAATATGACATCTAACTTTTTTGTCTACCTCAGTGTTCTTGCACTTCAATTCTATCTATCATTGTTTGGAGTCTGTTGATCTGAAAAGAGAAACAATATTTCTTCTCTGACAGGCGGTCATCTGAGCGCCCGCCTGGTACACGCCAGAGGCTACATCATACACTCATGAATCTTGCCATGAGTATATCTCTTAGGACATCTAACTCACTTTTTGCCTACCTTACCATAGTTTTCTTTGTACATGCACTTCAATTCTATCTCTATCACTTTTTGGAATCTGTTGTTTTAAGGGGGAAAGTATTCCTCCTCTGGCAGCCAACACTGCAACTGATAGATACCAATACAATCAAACGGGTTTCTTCCATGAAGTCTGATTTGAATCTGTATTCCAATAGTACGGCACACCCGCATCTGTCAACATCTTTACCCAAGGTTTAGGAAGCACCTCCATCCCCGGCACATCTCCCATCTCCTCCAAATCTTTTCCTGCATTATCCTTCATGTCCTCAAAAGTTGGCATATCACCCCATGGAATCCTACCCTCCCAAAAGTACTTATCCGGAACTCCCTGCAATAAATTGGTGTATTCATATTCCACGTATAATGTCAACCGTTCCAGCAGATCATTGTAGGCTTCCTCATCCTTTGTCAAAACGTACATCCAATTCACTCCGGCTATTTCCTCGAATCGCTTTTCGTCATCTTCGGCAAATTCCTGAAAGCAATGATCGTAGTGTGTGCATTGGAGGAAGGTGAGCTGTTGAGCATCCTTGAGATGTTTGTTCACGGTGAGTTCGTGTACTCCCTCGGCGCGTATGCGTGCTCGTGTGTCATTCCAGAGGATGTCGAATAGTTCTTCCTGTATAAACATGTTAGGATTGCAATAGTTCAGACGTGGAAGGCCCCATGTTATGTATCAAAAGAGAGTAAAACCAAGAATTACTTACCTGCACCAACAATGCAAGATGTGAGTCCACTCTATCCGCTAAAAGTCGTTTATGCAAAAACCAAACATGCATAGTGAGCAGAGCATGTCGTGGGCGAAATTCATATGGAATTCTTGCCTCAGTGAACCACCTCCTGTATAATTGTAGCAAAACAAAAATTGCCAAACATGAGTTAGACAAATAACATTATAGTGTAGGCAGTATGCAATGCTGTTCACAAGCAACAACATGAAATTCTACAATCACTGTCAAACACTCACGGATCACTCGCCCGATACTGTGCAGCGCGAAATAGCCGCTCTCCCAAAATAATCCGTTTCTTTTGCCCCTCGATCGAATATTTGTCCCATAACTTGCTAAATATGCTTTTGCTTTCACCGTCGCCTATTGTTGCTTCTGTGGTTACATCACTCGGAGGAGGAGGAGGAGAGGAGGCAGGGTTGGAGGAAAGGAAGCGCAATGCAGTTTGCTGCTGTTGTTGTTGTGAGGTGATGGTGCCGTTATGGTGAGTCAGAGAGGCATCAGCATTGGCATTGGCACGGCTGACATAGAATCTCCTGGAATCGGCGGCGGCAGATGCAGCGGGTGCATAGGACTCAGGGCGAAGATTAAACAGGTTAGATCGACGAAGAGCGCCCCATCCCCGACGGCCTACGGCAGCGGCAGCATGATCGAGGGGTGGCATCTTGGCTTGGCAATCAGCGTAGGGGCACGCACGGTCGCGGTGAAAAGAATGAAAATGGAAATGGGCGTTTTTGTGTGGTGGCAAAAAAGAAGAAGATATCGAGGGCGGGGCAGGTGCGAGGGCGGGCCCGCAGCGGTCAATCTATCGAAGGACAGACGGAATCATTCTTTCTGACGACGGAAGGACAGCATTTTTATTCTGGACGGGAGTGATGTCGAAAGTTCCACGAGGAGGCAAAGAACCCCACGCTGACGTCTTCACACCAAAGATTAACATCACTTCATTTTTGACAACCATGGCATCCGCAACCACAGTATGATTGAACCTGCATGAACCCTGCAAACTGAAAACACCAGCACCAAGACAAAGCTTGAGCTAATATCATATCACGTAGGGAGTTGGCAGGGAGAGCAAAGTCGCGAAAGTAAAAGACTGCAATTTGACCATGATGAGTGAGAGCGCGTCATCTAATAAAGAAAACCATACTATGCGAAGTGCATCGGCGACGCGATGTTGTGTTGGGTTGATATTAATGGCAGCAATATCCCTGCAATCCAACTCTGCAATGGCATTTTCGGTTAGGTCGAACCAGTCACCAATAACATCTTCCTTTTCATCTCATAGAGTAGCTTCGTCGGTAGGCAATGAAAGGTTCGCTCTGCAAATGCATATGAATAGTGATGAATCTGACAACTGCAGTGAACATGAAACACGTAGGAGTTGCAACCCAAAAAGAATTTCAGGCCGTAAACGAGCTCTGGTGCGAAAATACGGAAAGGCCATAGCTCTCTCAACTACACTTCTCTATGGACCCATGGCGTCCATGCCATCTGCTCGTCGTATCGTAGGCTCCACTGCTCATGCTTCTACAACGAGTGTAACAAGTGGAAGTGACTACAACTTTCAAGATTTCAAAGACATTAAAGGGAAACTGAGTTTGGCACCTGGCGCCAATGTTGATGAGTATGAAGAAGTGTTGGCAAAGGTAGAAGTAGAGGGTGAGAAGGCATTGCAGGAACTGAAGGGTGCTGAGAAAAGTACACTTACAATTGGAGGTACCAGTGGGGGTGATACAGATGCATCAAGCAGTGAAGGTGAAGTCACAGGAAGACGGGCCAAAAGAGCGCAGAAAAGGGCACAGAAGAAGAAGCAAAAAAGCCAAGTGAGTGAATGGGAATCGGATGAATTTGGCTTTGGGGATGAAGATGATGACGATGACTTTGACACTGGTGTACTCGCCCTAGGTGGATCATCAACTGGCAAAGTATCTCCATCCAAAAAGTCCAAATCCGGAGACTCTGGCACTACTGGAGGAGGAGGGGGTGGTGATGTCATGCTCACCGACAAAATGGCCTACAACAATTACAAGGCACCCGTCTCCAAAAAGGATCATTCCAAACTAATCAAAAAGGGTGCCTTCTATGCCATATTCCCGGTATTCATTATAACAACGATTCGTGGACAGGTTCGGGCTTGGAGGGAGAAGAAGTGGGTCAAGAAGGGATTGGCCATTGTGGAGGAGGAGTACCAAACATACTTAGAGGAGAAGAAGAAAAAGAAGGAGGGCAAGGATGATGATGATGACGACGACGATGATGATGATGGTGAGTAATTGAACATTTTTTGTGCTGTACTTATCTGGTAACTGTTGCACAAAAGTTTGCTAACTTGAAAGCTTTCTTTATTGAATTATCTTGGATTTGATATAGATGATGATGATGATGACGATGGAAAAGATGATGAGTAAATTCTTACTGATCAGTTCTTAACACAATAGAGATTATCCTGAATATGAAAAAATTATCAGCAACAGCTTCTTTTTGCAAGTTTACGTGAGCATGAGCTATGCTGCAATTGTCATCTGACTTGATATATTTACTTTCTCAATGGCTCTCAACCTTTGTTTGTAGACCTCAGTGCCTGTCGAGCTTCGTCACAATGTAGACCTTCATGGTCTGGTCCAGACAGCTCAATGCACACAGCCCTTCCCTATCTGAATATGAAATAAGTATTGATCAACAACTTTCGCTTCTTTTTGCAAGTTGAACATGAGCTATGATTTGACCTAATATGTTTTGCAATTTCATCTGACTTGATACATTCACTTTCTCAATGACTCTCAAGCTTGGTTTGTATGCCTCCATAGGACGCATATACCCTTAGTGCCTGTCGAGCTTCGTTACAATGTAGACCTTCATAGTCTGGTCCAGACAGCTCAAGGCACACAACCCTTCCCGGTCGGGAGACCAGTCAAAGCTTACAATGGGCTGGGTAGATATGACACGAGAATTCAAAAGCTCTACGGTTCCAGCAACCCCGACAGGGGTGTTGTCTTTGTGTTTTCCCACTCTACTTTTTGGATAGCAATACTTGTAGATGTTGAAACCTCCATTTCCGCCACCAGTCATGAAAAGATCGCGATTTTGCGGTAGATGCTTGGAGATCCAGACAGTGCTTCGATGCGCTCGCTCTGACGTAAATGCAAAGCCATCCGTTGAGTGCTGAGTCCTCATATCGTACGCGCGAAACTTGGACTCGAGAGTGGTAACAACGATCTTGTTCATGGTAATATCATTTCGGTCAAACTGAAGAGAGGTTACACCATTCTTTGCATTATCTTCCCAGCGAAGCGTGTTCGTGCGTAGATCGTACAATTTTATGTCACCGTTGTCAAATCCTGCCAGTATGGAACGCTCCTCGTTGTTGTACGAATTTCCAAAGGCTACTGCCCAACAGTCTCGAGCGCTCGATGACTTTTCAGGATGGAGCGTAACGACAGCGTGGTTGACTCGAGGGTCCCAGATTTTCACGCATCCATCCTTGCCGCCGGTGGCCAACTCTGGCGCTCCGCAAGTCGTGCCACCGATACCATCGATGCAATTCACGAGACCCTCGTGGGCTTGTACTGAGAAGATCTCACCGTTCTTCTTCCTCTCCAAATCACAGATGGAAAGCGTTCCAGCATAATCACCAATGGCAAGATGTTCATCTCCAAGTCTATTTGCGCCAAAGGTTGTGCATTTGACTCCCTGTGGCCGGAAGGATAGATCGTGGAGCAAGTCTTTGGTACCTTCTCGTTCGAGCTCGTAGATTCGTAGGGCACCCTTGCTCCCGGGGCTGATTCCAGTGCAAACGATACGTGCAGATCCTGGTATCCATTTTGTATCATGAGGAGTAAATTCCAACGACTTGCTAGCGTATTCAATTAGGGCTGGTGCGTCGGCAGTATTCATTCTCACTAATTAGTAGTCACTCTTCTACTTGAGTGCAGGTAGAGGTGGTGTTCAGTTGAGGAAATTAAAATTCAAAAATGAAAATGAAAAAATGTTGTGTCGAGCGTGGAGGCTTTCTGAATCTTGCCCACAGGACAACACGATAAGATACGCACGATACGACAAATACGATACGAGACCTCTTCATCTGTCGGTGTCTTCATCGGGCTGGCAAGGCAGAGGTAAGAGCGGCCTTGTCTCCTTTTTCAGCTGGCCGAATATAGCATTTCTCACTCATATTCCACATTTCAGGCATTGGATCAAGGGTTCCATGGAGTTGAATTCGTTTGACTGTTTTATATCTATTCAACAAGTCAAATCAGAAAATGGGGAGTTTAGAGCAACAAGATGTACCTGACTATCTATGCGGGGAACAGCAGTGGGAGACGCCCGAGAATACTCAGCTGTACTTAGCGGCCAGTCAGGGAGATTGTGCAAAGCTACGTGATGCCCTAGAAAAGGGAGCCAACCCCAATTACGCGGCCAAACATGATGACCAAGCCTTCACATTACACGCTGCCGCAAGGAGTCCAGCTGCCAAAGGGCGAAGCAGTGGTGCTGCTCTTTGCGCAAAGGAGTTGATCGGGAAAGGGGCAAGGGTGTCGGCTGCGTTAATTAGCAACAGAAACGAACCTATTCATGAGGCTGCAAATGCTGGCGCAAAGGACGTCTGCCAGGTCCTCATTGAAGCCTCTCCGAAGTGCGCCGAGTCTGTAAATTCATTTGGCAATACGGCCATGCACACTAGTACTCGCGCGGGTAGTCCCGACGTTGTTAAATTACTCTTGGAAAAGGGAGCTGATCCCAACATCCAAAATCATCGAGGCAGCACAGCGTTGCACATCGCATGCTTTCTAGCCTCAAATGAAAAGGAGGCTCCCATAGATGACGATGACATCGATCCGCATCTCAAGATAGCGGCGATGTTGCTATGCAATTATCGAGTAGAGGTTGACGTATGCGATGTCAACGGCTACACCCCGCTGCATATTGCGGCTCAAAGAGGATGCACTGAACTCGTCAAAGTTCTTGTTGATAGCGGTGCGAGCCTCACCGCCAAAACAGGGATTGATTCAAAAGGTAGAGGAGCTCGGACTCCAGCTGGGATGGCCAAGTTTGGTGGCAAAGAAAGTACATTAAAAATCCTTGAGGATGCCATGGCTGCCGATCCTGCTGACATCGTGACAAAGACTCTGGCAAGAAAGCTTGTCCCAGACTGCTGGAAGTATTGAAAATTTTGCAAGGGGCCAAATACACTCGAGTCTTTCGATCTTTTTAGAAACAGGATTCCTAGACCTGTAAATGAAAATAGTTAAATTCTTCTACAAATCTGAATGCTCCTTAAAGTATGGATGACAAGGAGTGTTTCCTGTGACCATTCACTGTATATGCTTATACATGAGTTTTATACTGCGATGCAATGAACTCCACGGTATGTGATGGGGGGTATATCTTTATGTCAAGTTCCCTTTATTGCCTGTCTACATAGCTTCCTTGACCTTCGCGCTTTTCTCCTCGGCCAGTTTTGTATTTGCTGCTTTCTTGGCTTCAAAGTATCCACCCAATGCCTGCCGCTGCCGACTCCTTTCAATTGCTGCCGCCTTTCTTTCGGCGCGCATTTTTTGAGATGCGCTTTCACTTGGTGCATTGTCAGGTGCTAATTCTACAGCTGCAGCCGCTGTTTCTGCCGCATGTTCTTTCTCATTCACGAGGATCTCAATCATAGTTTTCAAGAGAGTCTGGTGATTAAGAGGCAAGTTGTTTTTGTTCCCAGAGTCCAGCGTAAGAAATTTCCCACGACGATTCACCTCGTGTCGCAACTCGTAAGTCGAGATATTGTGAACATTTTCCAGCGTGATGGTGTTTTTCACCTGATCCCTAGCCCCTTTTGATGGATGCCAACCTGCCTCTCGGGATGATAGCCCAGCCGTCATGGTCCAAATCACTTTCACTTGAAATCGAAGCGTCTGTGGCTTGCAGGCTGTCTAGATTTTAGTTTTTGAAAAACTCAAACTTCGTCTGAATCCTCACAACAAAGCCAACTAATTCCAGCAAGGCACCAACGAGTAGAAATACACATGAAGACGTATGTTGCAACAGACGGCAAGGTCTTTACTGACCGGTCCCTTTACAGAAAGTATGAAATGGAGACGCAGTACACTTTTCGGGACAAGAAGTCCGAAACCTTGTCCAAGAAGCCAGGATCTATTCAAGGCCAGCCATTCGACATAGTAAATTGTTCCGACTGCCAAATCCTCCTCGTTGATCATTGCGATCAAGTGCAAATAGATGATGTCTCCAACTCGAAGATCTTCATTGGTGCCTCAAGCGGATCTATTTTTATCCGAAATTGTAAGAACTGCACCTTCACGGTTGCGTGCAAGCAGCTCCGAACACGCGATTGTCACAATTGCACCATCAATTTATATTCCAAAACGGAGCCGGTGATTGAAACTAGCACAGACATGAGATTTGGGCCCTTCAATGGCGCTTACCCAGGGCATATCACTCATATGCTACACGCAGACCTCGATCCATTAATCAATAAATGGGATGCAGTTTACGACTTCAATGATCCAGCAGAGACGCAGGAGAATTGGAGACACTTGTTACCCGACGAGCAAGAACCGATGTGGTGCCCCCTGGGAAAAGCAGAATCTTGCGTCTCATTTGACTCACCGGGAAGTAAAGTCAAAGTTTCCGAAAATCAGTATGCGTTGCTTGAATCGGACAGTGACGACGAGGATGAACAAAGCAATTCATCTGAGGAAAATTCGGGACCTCTCCACGCAATCATGTCTTTCGGCCATCGTGCGTGGACAGTTATTTCGGAGACAGTGTGCTCAGTTCAAGCATTTTGTTTGGGTCTCATTTTCAGTGGAATGCAGCCCGTTCATAAAATGTTATCTCCGTGAAGATGGAGGTATTGTAGGCGTCTGAATCTCAGTGAATAGGTTACCTTTGCAGAGGCATTATGCAGGAGATTTCTACTTTTAGACTGCTTGCCTTTGGTGCCCCCCCCCCCCCCACAACTTTGTTTGCAATGGAAGAAGCCCAATCTATTCTTGAAAAGCTTGAGAGTTCATATCTTCAGGTTTGTTCTGCATTCCTTGTGGAAGTCCCCGTCGGTTCATATTCCAAAAAATAACTGGGGTAACAACTAAAATCTTGGAAGGCCTGAACAACACCATGATACCATCTTCATTTCTCCTTCTTCTCTTGAGAAACCTTTGTTTCTTTCAGCCAGTAATACCTAACAACTAAGCTCCAGAAGAGACACGGTATGAACGGCAAAAATATGAAATGCATCCCTTCCATACCCTTTGCAAATTCCTTCCAGGGACCTTCTTCCGAATCACCACCTTCCCCTCCATCACCAACTTCATTTGTTCCGCTCGATGTATTATTTACATTCTGATTATCATCCTCCAAGAGAGGGGCAAGTATTTGCTTTTCCAATAAATAGAAAAACATTGCAATGCCCGATCCGGCCAGATACATCATGGCCACAAAGTCATAATTTATGCCTGGAGATGGACGCACTGGCCATGGAACATTGCTGAAGGAGGATGGCTCTGTCATATTTCTGTGAATATTAGGGGGTGGATGACTTATGAAATTGGGGCTTTATGATCTTCGGGATAGAATAGAATGCAGCTTGTGTGGACCGATCGACGGCAACAACAAAAAATCTCACGGAGGGACGCAACTCTATAGGCTGGAAGGTAGACGAAGACGTCGGCTTGGAATCGAGCTAGTGAGAGGAGGTTTCAGGGCGGGCCATACCGAGTGGAGGACTTGCCTGGACTTGCGCAGTGGGTGGCGGTGCGGTGGTTGTTAGTTGTTGATGGGGTTGGGGGTGTTAGTGGTTGGTGGTTGATCAATCGTACAAAGCAACCAACAACAACGGAAATTAGCGACAATGGTATTTAGCGATATTTGGAAATAGTACTGATTCCTTCGCAATAGAATCAACAACTCAACGCCCAGCCAGTAGCGCCCAGCCATCTCTGTGCCATCGGCCCTTCTGCATGTCTCTCTAGGCTCTAGAGGTAGAGCTTGGATATGCCTAAATCTTCAGCTGCCTCAGATCTCTACTCAGAAATGCTGCTTTGCCATCGATACAGAACAAACAACCCCATTGACAATCATAATAACACATGATGAAACGGCGGGCCCTCGGTCAGCACGCCACGTGCAAATCCCTGGTGTTGCTCTCCGTACTTTTAAGCATTCCTCTGGTTCTTCTTTGTCGTGTCATGTATGCTCTCCACAGGAATGAGAGTTCACGCCAAGTTGTAGAAGAGCAATTTGTCATGCCGTTTGATGAGGACATAGGGGTACAAGTAGGTGAAGGTGCATGGGAGTTCCCTGAGACTCTATTCACACCCGAGGAATTTTTAGCTGGTCGCAGAGACAAATATGTCAACCTTCCAGTCCTCCCAACCAATGTAACTGTCGTAGATGTTGAAAGATCTGTCTTGAAAGCTATTAATACAAAGATTGGTGAGCCTTTTGGTCTTATGCACAAGGCAAATCCACCAGGCAATGATGTTTTTATGGGACTTGCAGCATGGCCAAAGGCAATGCATGTTTTCCAACGACTCGTCACCTCTTTTCGCCGTGTATCCGATGGACACATGATTCTAGGAGTGCACTCGGAAATCCCAGTGGAAGAGCAAGAGTATCTCAAAAAGATGAATGTCACTTTTTATTCCGTTGAAATGATTAATTGTTCAGAGAGTATTGCTGTGCCAGGTGAAAACACAAACAATGTTGTTCGTGGACGTTGTTCAAAGGGTCATGAGAATCTCAAGCTTGAATGGGGTAGGTTTGCAATGGCGAGGGAATGGCTGAATGCTTGCAAAGAATGTACAGGCTGGGCAATGGTGGCGGATACTAGAGATCTAATCTTCCAAGCGAACCCATTTGTTGGCCTTCCTCCACCAGAGTCGTCTCCGTATGATCTGATATTTATGGAGGAGATATCGAAACATACGTGTCCAAAGCCTCAGGCTGAAGATTCGAGGCGATACTACATTCTAGAAAACAATGGTTTTTATCGTGGTACTAGTTTTGGCTGCTACGGGGAGTATCATCTTCCATTCAAAGAACGTCCAATTTTATGCTCTGGCACAATTATGGGTACTCGAAAAGGCCTAGATAGATTCCTTGCAGTTTATGTTGAGGAGTTTCATGCAAACAACAAAAAGGAAAAACAACAATGCCGCAGCCCTCATGCATCCGACCAAATGATTCTACAGCAAATGTACTACACTGGCAGGTTTGGAGGATTTGAACGAACAAAAACTATGCCATGGGGAATGGGTCCCGTTAATACAATTGGTCACGTCTGTGTGGACAACAGCATTGCCAACCCAAACGAACGTCACAGCGCAAAAGACATGGTCATGTTTGACAAAGAAACTGGCCTCATTCTGAATAATCATGAGGAAGATGGAAGTCCATTTCGGATATCTCCTATAGTGCACCAATGGGATCGTTGCCACAACTGGATCCATCCGTTCTTTAGAGAGCATCCTTACTTATTTGAGGCTAAATAAACTTAATGCATCTCTATTTACTAGAACATTGCCACTTGAAATAGATGAGCACCAGACGCCTCTATACAAAATGAATAATGAATCATTTGCTAGAGCTTTCCCTTGCTGCTGTATCACTACTTTGGCTGCGTGCCCTGGGAGAGCAGAGAGTGATTGGCATATCAAGAAAGTGATGCTTGTTGGACTAATACTTTTGAAGAACAAAAATATTCTAACCGTGCAGCAATTCTCTTGTCCTCAAATAATCATACTCATACTCTCTGTTGCTTGTGTCAATGATTAAGGTTATTTCCAAATGAGTGTAGTTTTTTCATAGTACTCAAACTGGTGTGAGATGCATACAGTTTACCGCTCGTTTGGGACCTAGGTTTGGTATAATTTGGTTTCCCTTCATTCCAATGTTGTGGATTACACTCAAGTATGCAATATAAAGATTCCTTCAACTGCCTTTGTGGCCCCATCATATATTGCATACACTAGCATTAGCCAAGTAGGTATGCCTGACCTAGCACTCCAGCTGAAACATAGGAAGATAAGTTATAATGTCATGGGTATAGAAAAATGCATATATTGATAATAATGGCATCAAATTTAAGAAACTTTTTCTCTCTAGCAAATGATAAATAATCTAGAATGGCTCTCGAAAATATAGAAGTTTAGTATCACATGAAAAGAACACACTCAATAAATTGGAAAACCTTGGCTCATCATATGGGATGTTGTGGTACAATGAGGGCCAACCATTGCTGTGGAGGTGTCTCAAAACATTGCTTGGGTGCATCGATCAGAAAAGAGATGCTTCTGACACCCTTTACCAACACCTTATGCACCCTCTGGTAGCAATCCCATCAAGATCATCACACATTTTTTTATTCAAAACCAGGATGGCTGACCCCCCTTGGCTCATCATATGGGATGTTGTGGTGCAATGAGGGCCAGCCATTGCTGTGGAGGTGTTTCAAAACATTGCTTGGGTGCATGGGCCAGATGAGAGATGCTTCTGACACCCTTTACCAACACCTTATGCACCCTCTGGAAGCAATCCCATCAGGATCATCACACAAATTTTTCACTCAAAACCAGGATGGCTGACCCACCTTGGCTCATCAAATGGGATTTTGTGGTGCAATGAGGGCCAACCATTGCCATGGAGGTGTTTCAAAACATTGCTTGGGTGCTTGGGCAGATGAGAGATGCTTGTGATACCCTTTACCAGCACCTTATGCACCCTCTGGTAGCAATCCCATCAGGATCATCAGACTAATTTATAATTCAAAACCAGGATGGCTGACCCACCTTGGCTCATCATATGGGATGTTGTGGTGCAATGAGGGCCAACCATTGCTGTGGAGGTGTCTCAAAACATTGCTTGGGTGGATGGGTCAGATGAGAGATGCTTCTGATACCCTTTACCAACACCTTACCATATGCACCCTCTGGTAGCAATTCCATCAGGACCATCTAGACAATTTTCACTCAAAACCAGGATGGCTGACCCACCTTGGCTCATCATTTGGGATGTTGTGGTGCAATGAGGGCCAGCCATTGCTGTGGGATTGTTTCAAAACATTGCTTGGGTGCATAGGCCAGATGAGAGATGCTTCTGGTACCCTTTACCAACACCTTATGCACCCTCTGGTAGCAATCCAATCAGAACCATCTAGACAATTTTCATTCAAAACTACTGCTATTCCACTTGAAAACCTACACAGATAATCTACGTCCTTTGACTGAAATGTACGTTATTGTAAAAAATACACACTTCACGTAAAAATTTTTCAAAAATATTTTCAACATATCTTAGTTAGATGTATTAGATCAGATTACAAGTGAAAAAAAATGATTTTGGATGAAATAAATTTAGTCACATTTGACCAGGCTCCCCTCTAAAACCAGGATGGCTGATGACCCATCTTGGCTCATCATAAGGGATGTTGTGGTGCAATGAGAACCAAATATTGCCTCATCCGGATGGGTGCAATACTCACAATGTGTATTTTGGAGTTTGGTCTCTCAATGAAGTTGTCTTTCAGGACTTGATTAGGTTCAAATGGCATTGGAAGTGGGTGCGGTTGAAAATTTTCCACAATTTGGGTCCCCAGCCATGATGTAATGTAAATGTATCTGATATGAATTGTCTGATGGTTTGTATTGTTTATTGTAGTTGATGATATGAAAATTTTTGAACCAGGGATGGTTCACATTTTTATCATTCTACTTCATCATGTCAGTAGATTCTATCTGGAGAGATGTAGCATGTGTGCAGGGTACTACGTTGATGGGTAAACCATTGTCCTAGAGGGGAATCTAGGATGTCGTAGTCGTATAGACCGCCAAGTTGCCAAGGACTGATAGTGGTGCAGAATGCTAGGCCTAGGCATCTTCAAAACACTGAACAGTGGTCACTTGGAGGCTATGTTTCTAAAAACCCGGTCGGATATTACCGCCCGAGCCCCGGTCGGGTTAGCGTTTTGGTTATTTCCGGGTAATAACCCGGTTATTGCATCTAATTACCGGCGGTAATACGGTTATTGGACCTCTCCAACTTGGGGCTGACCCGGTCATTTGACCGGTTTACCGCGGACCTCTAGCTATTGCCCTTACATTCGGTAATAAATTGACTGCACGACACGGTTATTACCGCGGTTTCACGGTCATAACTGAGTCATGCAAATTACCCTCCGACCGGCCTAACCGGACCCGAAACACGGTAATCGCGGTAATAACCTGGTTATTACCGGGAATTACCCGGTTATTGGAAACATAGCTTGGAGGTTTTGGGAGGTTGGACCAGACTCGCCAGGATGGTCAGGTGGCTCGCTATGCCATCGATGTTTGTCAGGTCTGATATGTATGTTATTTTCAGCCACTTGCGGCAGTTATTAAAAATGAGACGTTCCTTGGGCTTGATGTTTGGATTGGAGGCTATGACTTCCATAATAGAGTCATCTCCCGTTTGTCGCAGCTTGAGCCTCCAAGCGTCTTCGATAAATAGTTGCCCATGGAGGGCTTGTAGTTGATCATGGATGTGTGGGACCCATCCTTTGCTGAGATACCGTATTTGAAAAAATATAGCATCCTTAAGAATCAGAGCATTTGCGCACTTATTGTAGCGTCGGGGCATTGTTCAGTATAGAAAATAATGGAGGGCGGCGCTTACTGAGATAATACGGTAGTGTTGTGACAAAATAACTAGAGGAAGTATGTGAATAGACTTTCTGGAGACTGAAGAAAAGGAATTGTGATTCTAATAAGTGTATTAGGGTCTCTCTAGCTATTGCTAACAAAAGACCATTTGAGGACTATCTGACTGCCGTCTGAGTAGTACCATGTGCTACTCCGACTGGTATTCAGCGAGTACCATATACTCCGACTAATAGTATCCAAATGTGCATACGTAGTTGTGGAATCATCAAGTATTATGGAATTGTTGTCTAGATACCTCAGCGAGTTTGAGCTACAGTAGAGCTAAGGGAGCTCAGAGCTATATTCTCACACTTACAAACCCCCAAAATCTAGAGATACATCTCTACAATATATATATTTAAACATTAAGGTTAAATAATTTAGGCATCATAGCACCTCCTCATTTAACAAATAAAAGTGACATCCTGAGCCCTTCCAGGATGCTTTATTTTTTCAAATACGGCAATCAATCACTATCCCAGGTGATTCAAGTACTGGTGTCACAAATTCAGAATCTTGTTGATAGGCACCAAGTACTGTAATGACGCCGTGGGCAGTTTCTTTGCCCCAGCAAAGTGTTTGAACCACCTAATGTAGCCCCCATTTGTCCTGGAGTGCTGAGTGCTTGAGGATGTTCATGCTGCCATATTGGATGGGGCCATGAACCATTGCACGTGGAGAGCATCTGTTGACTTTGAGCAGTGGCAGAAAGGTCTGCAGAACTTTCATTATGATTTGAAATTCTTTTTTGACCATCGGTTCTTGCTTTATAAACTCCTAGAAAGAATTCTGAAGCAATGGAAGGTTGTAAATGCCCCCAATCCTCCCATCAATAATGTCCAACCAGGCTGGCATTGGCTGAGAATGGACAACCTGGGATCAGTGTTATGGATGTAGTCTGATGCAAGTGGCATTTGCATGGTATCCAGCGCATTCGTGACCCGTCTTTAGCACCTGATGAATATGTTGGAATACTTCTGCATTGGTCGTTGGATATTCCAGGTGATGGCAGGTAAGGCGGCAACAAATTAAGGGACAATTTATCAGGAGAACAGGATTTAAGCTTTCTCTCACACCATGGCTTGGATATCACTGCGCAGAAACAGCAGTAGAAAAGGTAGAAGCTTGTACAATCACACAGTGTGGGCATTTCCATCTATTCTGATATCAAAACTGGAGCCAATCTATCTGAATCTATTTTCACCTATTTTTAGTGACATCGTATCTGGAATGTCCCACTTTTCGTAATATTCCTTACCCCCTTGTATGGCTTGTAGTGCTCCCCCGTAACAGAAAGACCACTGACATTCAAACCACTGACAGACGCCAACAGTATCTTCCAATTTACAAACAAGGAAGGCTGTTCTTCGAGTGATCCCAATGTTGAGTCAATCGATTCTTCACCGTCTTCTTCCAACACCATTGTTCCATTTAACTGCGGTCGCGTCTTCTCATCCAACTTCCCAATATTCCATTTGGCTATCTTGCCTGCCTCATCATATATCACCTGTCCAGTTGTCACATTCAAGTTGGCTGTTCTAACGAACTTTGGGAACGGAATTACAATTGTCACATCATCCACTACCAGTGGTCCCTTTCTGGAGGAGGAATATATCAATGAGCTGATCGATCGTGCTGTGATGGACAAGGAAATTCTTCCACCTACATCTCCTCCTCCTCCTCGCTCACCAAATTTGCCATATGATATGCGAGGAATTACTTGAATAGGCATATTTCCCACAGCCAAATTTGAGACTTGGCCTGCACTGCTATTCATTCTAACGCGATATCTCATTAGCTCAAATTTTCCATCAGGGGGTACGAAACTCACTACCCCATCCTTTTCATATCGGGTGTACCTTACGCATGGATGGAAGCTGCAGTCATCAATCAACGACGGGTCATTGAATGTCAATAATAAATCCGGCACACCGCTCAAGTTTGATTGTGCTTGTATACTTCCACTAACTTCTGACGAAATGACTGCGCCATTGGCTGAAAGAATTGCATCAATTTCTTCCACAATATCAATATAAATTTCATTGTTGGGATGTGTGACTCCAGCTTTACGCCAGGGCATGTTTGAAACAGTTCCAGTTGGCAGGGCCTCAGAGAGTATGGAGGAGGATCCACCAGATATGGCTTGTTGGATCTAAATGTTAGGTTGGAGATCATCCATGTTTGTTTTTGTCGTGTGCACATCAGATATTCATTAATTCATTTTCATGCAAAATGAAGAGATAGAGATGCATATGATACTCATTTCTCTACTCACCTTTGCCAAGACAGTAGGAGGCCGGATCAAATCAGTCAAAGCATTCGGCTCCGTAGTCAACGGCCATCCATGATCAACCATCTCCTCCAACAACTGATACGCCGTACTAAAATTATCCTTCACTGCGCTTTCATCCGCCGGATCACCAAAGTACAACACGAACGTATCAGCAATCTTGTGTAAGAATTCAATCACCAACAAGGGTGGGATCTCGTGATGCCCTCCCCCAATATTTGCCGGACACGCCGCAAGGTACGACAGCCCATCCCGCAACACGCTGAACAAGTACAACGTCCCCCCGCTACCAGCCTGACCGTCATTGTTCACATCGGGTACCTCCATCACGGGCGGGACGGAATCGTAGAGAGGGAAGGGATTGGATCCAACCGTCGAGACGCCGCCGTGATGGTTGAGAGATTCGGAGGCCTTGCTCCAGAAGATGTCGCATATCGTGCGGGATGTGAGGATGGAGCGGAAGTGGCGTTCGATTAGGACCTCGCCCGTGGGGGAGAGGATGAAAAGGGATTGGATCATTTTCACGGCGTTGGTAGGATTAGTTGGCGGAAAGCCGCTTTGATCTTTGGTGGATCTTTGATCTTTGGCAGATCTTTTGGTGGATCTTTGATCTTTGATTTGGTGGATCTTGATTCGCAATTCGCAATTCGCAATACCCAACAAAAAATTGGCGACAATGGGATTTGGCGATGGTCCGTAGCGACGGCCAGGCATTCCAACTGGAACTCGATCGATAGACGACTGACTGACACCTGACAACAAAACTAGACCTATGCAAAAATATATGTTTGTAGGGGTAGCATTTTCAGAGAAAAATACAAGCTAGGATCTTGTCTATGAGTAACATATACGGCATATTTTTGGATTTTTTCCCATGACGTACACGTGTAAGAGGTATCTTGTCCTAACTGTATAAATGAGTTTTATTTGATTTCGTATTTTCGCTATGTCGGCGTTGTATTTTTGCGTAGGCTTAACCCCAAACCTAACTCTTCTCACTTTCGACTTTGCGCTGCACAGAAAAGAGTCAAAAGGAAGTCAACGCCTTCCTATTCCAACAACTAACTTCCAACAGCATCATGGTGTCCTCCAAATCCTGCCTCCTACTGGCTTCATCCCTCCTCCTTAGCCAATCATGCACCGGTCACCGCCTCCCCTTCATCGGCGGCAGCGCTAGCCGCGCCCTCGTCCGACCCTCCTCAGCCCTCACGACCGCCCTCGACCTTCGAGGTGGAATGCAACTCTTCGTTAAAACCCTCACGGGCAAAACGGTCTCCATCGAAGTCGAGGAGGGGGAGTCCATTGAGGATGTCAAGGCAAAGATTGCCGAGAAGGAGGGCATCCCGCCCGAGCAGCAGAGAATTATTTTTGGCGGACAACAGCTCCAGGATGGAAAGACGGTCGATGATTACAACATTGGGGATGACGCCACTCTGCACTTGGTGTTGAGGCTGCGTGGTGGAGGCGGAGTGAAAAGCATGGTGGAGAAAGCGCTCGGTAGGGGTGTATTTCAGGTGGACGAGTCGTTCGTCAAGTCGAATTTGGGTATTTCCGCAGAAGAGCAAGAATTGATGAACATGTTTATTGATCAAAGCCTTGGCCGTACAACCGACGAGGATGGTGAAGAAAAGGTAGCAGAGACGACCACGGTTGATGGTACGGCTCCCGTTCTTGGTGCATACTACCGTATTGGTCCCCTCCCTCGCCGCACGTGCGACACATCGCCCCTGGAGGAGCTGGAGTACAGCATGCGTACGGCTCAGCCTCGTGATAGGGCGTTTGATTTGCCTGGAGGCAAGGGGGCGAGGTTGGTAGAGGTAGAGCATAAGAAAGCAGCGGGGCTATTGGGAAATGGTGAGACTAAATTGACCAATGTGTACAAGAGGGGGGACAACCGAGGGGCATTATTGGGTGCGCTGAAGAGGATGCATCTTGCTTAGGTTCTGTTGTAGATAGCGCTGCACATGATGTAGGGTTGATGAGCACCTAGGAAGGATGCGATGCATGTTTGCTTCAGATATTGTAGGTAGATTGAAGATGGGCATGAGATATGGGTATTTCTGCCAATTTTCCGTAATATGAGCATTAGAAGGATTCTCATTTCTTGAACATATGATGAATTCTACATCGAATTGAAGATAGACATGAGATGAGTTATACTTCTCCTAGGTAATTTGTCTATGAATACCAGAAGAATTCTCATTTGAAACCCGGTGAATGCCATCGAAGAATTCTAGTGCATAGAGATGTTGTGTTTGAGTTGACTGTATCTGTCTCAGCAGATTGACCACTATCCAGGTCATTATCTCCACCGAATGGGATAGATAAACAATCATCTTCTTATTGACTTACAAAGGCATCACATAGGGATACAGAAATTACGTTTAGTATGGTATTCTGAACACCCCACACTACCTACCTGCCAAGTGATTTGCTGTGGAGATGTTCTGATGCTTCATTCATGATTCTTCAGAGGTCTCTCCTACATCCGTAATAATGTCCCCTATTGATGAACAAATCAAATTTTTGGCGAGCGCTCTTACCAGCGGAGCTAAGGAAGGATCCCATCTGATCCCATGTGTCTGATGACAAGATCTGAGCTTCACCGATTTCATCTTGAGTTCCGGAATGCCGTTTGGATATCTTATGCAAAAAGGAGTGAACTGCAGGAAATACTTGTGTATTAAATTCATTACTCATAAAAAAACACCTAAAAGAAGTTTGTTCTATTGAACGGCCCCAGATAACAAGCGCCCGCCAAGAAGCACTTTAATCAAACTTTGGATTCCAGGAGCTGTCAGGTACACGGGAAGTATGGTACTCCTTCCTGCCAAGATTTTCCAATTTCCCAACATTTGGCTTGTGTGGAACCTCCATTTTCCTTTTCAACAGCGAATCCCAGTCAAACCCAGAAAACCATTGGTGCTTGAAGATTTCTCCAACCCCACCCTGCGTCCTACCCAAACGCTTAGATTGCTCACATAGCAACTTTCTAATCAGATCCGACAGGGACTGAGTGAAGCCAGAGGGGATAGAAAACGATCCCTTAATGATCTTCCTTGCAGTGTTGGTCGGATCATCTGCATAGAAAGGAGGGTATCCATGAGTAAGCTCATAGAGCAGGACTCCAAAGGCCCAGTAGTCAACACCCCAGTCATGACCCTTGCCACGGATGATCTCAGGAGCAAGATAGTCAGGTGTACCGCAGAATGTCCATGTTTTCCCCTTCTCACATTGCTTGGCAAGGCCAAAGTCAATAACAAAGCAGTAACCATCAGCGTCAAGGACAAGGTTCTCTGGTTTCAAGTCACGATAAGCAATTTTATGTGTGTGAATAGTCTCGAACGCAGAGAGGACAGAGCCTCCATAGAAGCGAGTCCAGTTTTCTGAGAAATGACGCTTCGAATCCAGAAGATCCATCAATTCTCCTCCCGGGAGAAGACTCATCAAAAAGTAGACATACTTCTTGTCTTGAAGGGCTTGATAAATCTTGACAATAAAAGGGTGCTCCAACCGGCGCAGAAGTTGGTACTCTGCAATAGTGTGTGACTCCTGCCCATTCTCGACAAGGAAGGACTTGCCCTGAGCCTTCATGGCATACAGCATGCCATCCTTCTTGGCCTTGACAAGATTGACCTTTCCAAAGGCACCCTCTCCAAGGACTCCCCCCTTCTCCAATTGGTCCATGGTGTAGGTAGTTCTTTCAGTTCTATCTTTGAAACTTGCGGCCTTGGTAATCTGCCTTCTCCCGGAAAGAAGATCACTCAAGTTTCCAAGCAACAGTACGAAGTCATCACGGAGCAAGGTGAGACACTCAACATCAGTGGAGGCAGTGCAGGTGGCTTGGCGTGTATCAGAAGAAAGTAGAGCCTTCTCTCCGAAGAAGGAATTTACACCAAGGTCGACAAGTTTTTCTCCTTTCTTGGTTACAGAGACACTTCCACTGGTGATTACATAGAACACATCCCCCTTCTCTCCTTCGCGGACAATCACCTCACCCTTCTTGAACATCTGGGTGTTGACAGCCAGGGCCATACTCTCCAGATCCGACGCAGAAAGAACATTGCCAAAGGTCTTCTCCCCAACCTTGACATTACGAAGACTCGTCAATTTGAGATGATGAGACTTTTGCTCCTGTTGAAGCTGCAATCCCTTGAATGCTGTCCTAGTAATCTCCCATAGAACGGAGTCTTCCTGGCAGCGGATCGTTGCGGCACGCGGACTGCCATAAATCAAGGCCAGCTCCCCAAACCCCATACCAGGGCCATAGGGGACGCCCACCTGCGTCTCGGTCTTTTCCGCACCCTCACCGACATTAATGTAAATATCAAGGAGGCCGGACTCCACAACGTAGAATGTCTCCCCCTTATCGCCCTGCTTGATGACGGTAGCGCCCGCCTTGAACTCCTTTCGCGAGAACACATCAACATAATCGCACAAGTTCGCTTGGCTGGTCCCCTTGAACAAAGTGTTATTTCGAATCGCGGAATACAGTATATCGCGCACGTCGTCCGACTTGGGCACCGAGACCTTCTTGTAATCCTTGTAGGAGTCATCCTCGGCGAGGGCCTGGCGATGCGCCTTCTTCTTCACGCTCGTCTTCTCAGTTCCGGCGCCGACGACAGATTCCCCCGTTCCAGATTGGGAGGGCTGGAGCGTCGTCTTGTTGAGGATGTCGCAGACGCGGTAGGCTACGCGACGGAGGCGGGTGAGCTCGGCTCGTGCCTCCTCGAGGGTATTGACATCCGAGCTGTCAATGGGTTTGCCTTTGACGGCGGCGGAGAGGTATTCCACTACTGTGACCATGTCTGATGAACTTATGGACGCCTTTCTGAAGTATTTGTTAACAACGAACGACACAAGGGCCACACCTACCGTGCCAAAGAGAACGAGATCCGGATTGTTCCAAACAAATATTGATGCTTTTGCTTTTGGATCAACGCAATCCATTTGGCAAAAAATAAGATATTTTATCACATCACAAGAGCTAGCTACCTCTAGCAATACAAAACAATATCTTTCATCAATTCTCAGCAATCAATGCCGAGCGAACTGTACCCCCTGTTCTTGCTGGTACCCCCCTCTAGAGGTCAGCACCACTGCCAAAACCTTTACACCCTCCTAATCTTTTCTGTTAGTGTTTAAGAAGGCCAAGTGTATCACCCCCAGACCCAGACTAGCCAAAATCCTTGCACCCCCAGGGGGTACAACAAGAGGAGGTTTGTTTGTCCCGCCTTCACTCATGGTCGGCTCGCTCCGATCCGTCGGATTGTGGTCGGATCTTTTGCTTGAGCCTGGATCTTTCTCGCGTCCCAGTTTGCCGCAGTTGGACACTACCGACCACTTGCTTTGCTTTGCACTCCCGGACTTTGTGACTGGAATAAGTTGGGTTCTGCTCAACTTCAGAAGACGTTCAAAT
>JALLOX010000024.1:0-20238 GCA_036939695.1 Thalassiosira ordinaria | reverse complement strand
GCCTTCAAAACAATTATTTGCAATATCCGATAGTTTTAGCACTTTGTGACCAGAATGTAAGCTCTCATATGCCTTATTTTGAACTTTACTCTACATAGATAGATACAACATGCAACACAATAAGATTGGATTTTTAGTTTTTATTGAGCTCAGCCGGCCTCTTTTGTTGATCTAAAACGAATTCCAGGCCAGTCAATTGAACTACTCCCCAGCTTGGTTTCAAATAATACCTTAGTCACAACATGATGACAATAATAAGGGCTTGCATTTCTAACAAAGCAGGATCCTCTCGAGCAAACGATCATGGTGATATGGGTGATGATGTGGTGATTACTACCATAGTATGATGAAGGCAACTGCACAATCTGGAATACTGCTTGGATAAAAAAAGGTAAGGAGCCAGAGAAAATTGGATCCAAGCCCTGCTGTGAACTTCAAAGCCATGATGTTGTCCCCCCTGCTCTCTGTATCACCTTCATGAATGTACACATACTGCCACTTTGCTTGCTGGCACTGATAAAATTTGATGAGAAATCAGTTCTAAAGAGCCCAATGCCATGAAATTGTGCTTCGTGGCCGTCCACTGTATTCCCGTGCATTGCTCGTTGTTGACTAGAGTCCTTCATAAATGAAGTGTCCTTCATAAATGAAGTTTTTGTCAGGAACAAAAGGAGAGAGTGAAGGACTGTCCCCATTGTAAGTGAAGAAGTGCATGCAAGCCTTTGGGCATCATTCCATTCAGGAACATGGCTTGGTACAAAATAAGAATGTTGTGGATCCCGAGTTTCACATGCCAATCAAGTACTGTTCAATTTCCAACTGCAGAAGAAGATGATGACAAAGACAATGAAGACAATAGGTAATGATGATGAAGAAGGCAAGTACCAAAGATCTTGTAACAGTCTAGAGACCTATGAAGTCTGAATGTTTGCGGTTCGGCTTACTGTCAATTTCAATGGAAATGTTTTAACAGTAAATGATTGACAATTTCAATAGAATCTTCCGAGAAAGATTAGCTTAATGCTCGGTACATTACTCAAATAGCTGCCTATTAGATGAAGTTAATTTTGAAGATGTTCTATATCTGTGGGAGGGGTACTTTGGGCCTGCTGTTTGAGACCAAGCTGTGGAGATTCATCCTGGATAGTGAATCAGACTGTATCAAGCAACAACATTAGTTCACATTGCTTTCTCGTGTTGAGCATTGATTCATCTGATGGATAATTCTTAGTGCACTGGATAATTTTATGTTGAGTAAATATACATCACTATAACACTGATTAAGCTCTATATTTTTGTTTCACAGCCCACAATAAATCTCCAGTCATTCCATTTTTCTAAAAGAGTTGTGCTGTTCTAGCTCAAGGTAAAGAGTGTTTCATATTCCTATTCCATGCCGATGGTGCTGTCGGTTGTTCCATCCTCCCAACAAACTGTGGCGGAGGATGCAATCCCTCGACAGTAGCGTCTTCCACCTCCCATGCCTGCTCCGGTATGACGCAGTTACTTGTTCCACCCATGACTGTTGGAGAATTGTAGAGTGCTCTTGTGTGGCCATCATTCTGCTGCCTCACTCCCAATTTGTATTGTGTGTAGTATTGACCCGAGGCTGCAGGATATAATACAAAGGTGACTTGTTGTTGGTTCCACGCCGCTTCTTTTTCATATACAATGGTATTGTTGTTAAAGTCCCGGTGATTGTTAGATGATGAACCATTGACAGCTGATTTGGAGAGGTAAATTCCATTAGCAGGACCGATTCCAGACCCAAGCACAACAACCTTGGTGATATTCCCATGAGATGATGAATCTGAGCTCTCCTTGTTGTTTTTGTACATGATTTCATCTGATAGCTGCACGTCTCTTTCACTCTCATTTCTATGGCTGGTCTGCCTCTCCTTCTCCACCATTAACCTCCTTGCCCCTACCAAGGAAGATTCTAGTAGTTGGACTTTCATTTTCAGATCCAACTTCTCATATAATTCCAGAGGATTCCTGTCTGAGTCGTCCAAGTGAGATGTCAACTGGTCCATTGCCCAACTTTCAGAACAGGCAGCCAAGCACCGTGATTTCAGCGATCCAGATCCAATTTCATTCCACACCTGAGGGAATTTGGAGCCGAAATTAAAGTAGAAAAGTGCTTCGCGGGGAGATATCTTGGGCATGTGTTGGCAATGAGTCATCCAATAAAAGTCTTCATCGGTCAAAGGAGCCAATTGGTTGTTTTCTTCCTTGGCTGCCGCAGCATGAGAGTTGTAATTGTTGTCCATTCTGTTCTTTGCTTTGCTATCCGCATTATTCTCCTCCAATAGTTCATCATGAAGGCGCAAATACTGTGCAACCTTGATGCTCAAGCTCTCACTCCCACATTCCAATCGATCGCATTGCAATAAGCTCCTCATCATTTTTGGACTCATCCATTTCAATAAGTTGACATTAATTTTCTCGAACCGTTCTGCTATGATCCGTATTGATTTGTCCCTCAACTCAAAATCCTTCAATTCATCAGCCATAGTGCAATATTGAGGGGCTGTGTTCAGTTCCAAATCTTGTGGTATAAATCTGGATGTTACTTCCTTATGCAAATCACGGCAATCAAATCGGTTGGATAGGTAGCGCAATGGCGGCGCCGTTCCTGTATTTAGTTTGAGCGATGAGCCGTAAATATAATCGAGAAATATAGGCATATGTCTTGCTGCAAGGGCAGGGACATAAATGTCCACCTTAAATTCCGCATCTTTGTTGTTACTCTCATTACTAGTGCCGCTATTTTGCCGGGATATATTGTACGTATTCTTCTTGTTGTTGTTGCTTCTGCTCCGTTTCCCTTTGTTCTGTTGATTCTTTATTTGCTCTGCTATGAATCCTGATTTCCTCCCTCCATACGCCAGCAGCAGAGTATGCACGTGATAGGGAATGCCACCGGTCCCATCATACACCACCAAAGTCAAATCGCTCATGGATACGAACGGATCCGCCCGCCAATCCAACGTGATGGCGCCTTCCATATCCCTACCGTCGTTGCCTCCCTTCAGCGGGGCGCAGTCTGGCGTTTGAATTTGAATCGCGGATAGGTCGGTGCAGCTGACCTGCGAGTAGAAGGAATGAAAGGCCTTCCTCATCTCTTCCGTCGTTTCCTTTGCAGCCTCCTTGGCGGACGGAGGGATCATGGCTTCTGCTACTGCCGCTGCTTTTTTAGGGATCATGGCGTACTGCGGGTGCTCTCTTTATTACAATGAGCAGCGGCAGGTTCGGTGGCGGCTCTCTACTCTCTAGAGAGAGATTCTTGCTTTGGATCGGTGTTGCCTGGTGTATGTTGCTGTTGCGTGGCTTTTATTTGTGGCCAGCTTTTGGCTTTTGCTTCTTACTTTTTGCTTGCTTTCCATGCTTTCCTCGTGAAATCTTGTGAAATCACGTGAAATTGGGCGTTGGATTGAGTCGTACGGAGAGATGTAAATTTTTGGCGACGTCTGGGTGAAGAAGATGGAGCGCGCCACATTTTCTTGACTCTACGTATATTAGAAACGTCGGAATTACTACTTCTATCAAATTACGATGGTCTAAAGGTGGCTATTTGTAAATGATATCAAACTCGCTGGCCGAAAAATGCAACAGACCAAAAATTGCAACAAAGCTAGTATTTGACAAAGCAAAACCACTTTCAACTACTTGCAACAACTTGTCGAATGAAAAAGGAACAGTAAGCGGAGTGAAAATGAGGGCAAGCTCTGGGCGAACCCATGCTTCAGCCAAGGACACCATCTCTATGCTGGAGGGCTCTGACTGCTCATTGAAATGAAGCGGTTGAAGGCATTACATGTGCAGACAATTGGAAGTGCAAATCCATTCTCATTGAATCCATTGCATATCTGGGTTTGCTCCTTCGGATATTCGTAAAGCACACCTCGAAAGACCAATACCATGAGATCTATCCGAATGCTGTTGGTGCTACTTATAGCAATATCTTCGACGCGATCCTCCGTCTCGGCGTTAAAATGGACTCTGGATAGCAAACATGCCTCATGTGAAGGGGATCCCTTCACGAACGTTTACATTAATGCCTCTTGCACATCGAAGTATTCCTGTAATAATAGCATGTGCACTCATATATCCCAATGTGGACTGGGAGACATACCAGAGATTACCGGAAGACTCACTGCAGTGTTAGCTTTTCCGAATAGTCAAGTTGTGGTTAAGCCATGCCTGTCTGGAATTTGTTCCAGTAGAGATTCAAAGATTGACGGAAGGATATGCTCTTGGATTGTAAGTTTTTATGTTAGATACATGGTTCAAAACTTCTTGGTGTTCAATTGATCAGACTGATTCATCCTTGTGCATATTGATGTTTATTCGTAGAAACCTGTCAGTGGGCAAGAGTGCGGTGATGTAGGTGACTACCAGTTCGATTACCTGGTGGAACTTCCTAATGACAATGCCGGTCTACCCGAGTGGCTGGTTGATATGATAACAGTGAAGATACAAGTTGTGAAGGCAACTGGGTGTCAGACTGCAGAAGAGGCTGTGCAAAATGATGGATATGAACTGCCCTACCCATTAATGGGACTGGGAGCAGTGGCTGGTCTCGCATTTGCACTTTGTCGTGACAGGAGAAGACGCCGTTATGACGAGGACGAGGATGAGGATGATGAATCATTCGATGAAGAAGAATCCTATATAGAAATGGGCGAATCAAAGAGAGATGCATGGTCTCCTAGGAGAGACGACTGTCATTCACCTGATACAGTACCTTCAGTAGTGTCCTCGCGGGTACAACATCAGAGATCAGCAAGTAGTGCATCTTTGGCTAGCTATAAGCCTCCACCAGTCAATCTGCCTCAAAACCTTGCAATAAACCCTGGAACTAACAATCATGAGCAGGCAAAGCAACAAATTTCATTAGAGGAACTTCGTGGCTGGTACGAAAAACTTGGCATTGCCATAGTTTGAGGGCCACTGCCATTATGAATATTCATGTTGGCCACGATGTATATGAAGACATTATGCTTAGAGTAGTAGATAATTCCATTTAACTAATGGCGTGGACTCGTCTGCATTGCACTCAGAGACACGCCTCGCCTTAATTTTTTTCAGAAAAGGCCGAGCCATAAGATAGCTCAAGCAGTAGGCAGTCATCAGAAGGGCTGGAAAATATTTGTACCCGGCTGCATCGCAGATGCGCATCAAGGCTGGTATACCACAGGCGAAAATAAACAGATTAATCATGGACTGGATATGAATTGTCAATTGCTCGTCTTGCTCATCCTGTAGAGCAAAAAGATCCTTCTCATTCTTGTACTCATGAGCATTAATTTGGGACTTGATCCTCTGGAAGCGTTTTATTGCTCTATATCCCATGAACTCGATATACATTTGAGCAATCCCTCCGTATGTAATTCCAATGCTGAATCCAAGATCCTGAGTGTAGTCGTAAATAAACCAGACTAGCACAAATCCAGTAGCAAACCCAGCCACTCCAAGAACAAGACCAATTCTACCGATCCAGATGTGAAAAGGCCGAGCAGCCCCGCCGAGGGTGGAAGGTGTTAGAATTGTATTATGGACACAGGCTAAATAGATGGAATAAGCCCCAATTAAGTGAATGTAGAGTAATGGTTGTATGTAATCTTTCGCTGCCAGTACGGCAGGGGCATGAATCCAAAGGAACCAGAAACATAGTCCGGTGGAAACTATCCAGGGCGCATTGAACGTTGAATTCATTGGGGGTAAAGTGTAGATGAAGTGGCTCTGAAGAGAGTAGATGAAGAGGCCATTCAGGCTCGCTTTTTTATTTGTTGCAGCAAGCAGCAGCGAGCGCTTCCAGCTTGCAGCAGCTTGCAGCGCCCAGACTGCTACTGCTCTCTCTCTCCTCTCTAGAGAGAGCTCCAGTCTTTGTAAAAGATAATGTATATAGTAGGTCAGGTCTCCTGGATGGTGTACCTAGTAGTAGTACATGGCTCTTTAGGTATTTACTGTGTGAAAGTGGCTATTCTTGTAACTTACCCCGACTACTGCAACCGCTGAAGGCTAGCAGAAAATAACTCCATCACAGTGATACCTTTGGGAATCGAAGAAAACCCAAGGCAGTCACCAACGTAGAATCCAGGCAAGAGTCCATCACAGATTCCCAAATACAAACCAAGTACCCAATCCAATCCAACCAAACTTTTCCAGCATTCAACAAATCCAAAAATAAGACCATCATATCCAAAATAATGTAGGTAGTGGACATGAGTCGTGAGCCTTGACATTGTGTCTCATGTTGAAGAGAAAGATCTTGGATGCTCCTTGATGCTCGACAAAAATACTCTCAGTTCACTGCAAGATGTGGGCCGGCAATGGGCAATAGTACCTACCATACAACCATAAACCATAGATATGCCATGCAAGGTATGTCCGCTCGATTATGGGTAGAATGAGTTTTATGGATGTCCACCTCCGTGAGATTGTTGCTGGATGTATGCGCGATACAATGCACACTTCGGCCGGCCATGAGAGCCTGGGAGGCTCTGAGCTGCACTGAGACACACCTGACACGCTGGCCTGGCTTTACGTCCTCGCTACTACGTGACGCAGAATGGTCCCGTACGTGGTCACTGCGTAGTAGATACGCAGTTCAGCGGTGTCACTGAGAGGTCGGTCACCACTCCTCTTTCCTGTCTCCTCTCCCTCTCTAGAGCGAGGAGTCTCTAGCCTCTCCAGTGATAGATGATGAGCTGGGATTGAGCCTTACATGCCAGGATCACATCCAGGCATCTCATTTTCACTGCTCACTCACATTTCATTTTGGTGATTTTTCAGGATTGCAGCCGCCCCAATCTAGCCCCCTATGAAATTTTTAAGGGGTACAATTGTACCCCTTAGTTTCGAAGGTGCACNGAAGACCATTGTAGGCATGGTATCAAATATGAAGTAAACGCGGAGAAGCGGAGAAAAGAATTCCAACACCCAGCCAATCTCTCGGCCAACACATCTCTAGAATTAAGACTGTCATCCCTGTAAGCGAAGTTGATGTATGATACGTGCTATTCAGAGAGAGAATGACCCTCTGGGATGGTACGATTTTCCGGGGGGGGTGCGACCGGCCCCCCTATTAGCCAAAGCCTACTTAGAATCCAAACTCAAGAGTATCTGATAACTAAACATTAGTAACTAACTTGAACTTGATCTATCCTTTGTAAAACCTTCTCCGTGGAAGGCTTATCTACCGAGGCAGGACTATCCGATGTTGTCGGTATTAGATGATAATATTATAGAAGGTGCTGTAAGGTGCTGTCTTTTATCGTTCCATGCATATCGAATATGCAGCTCAGTATGTACTAATATGTCTAGAGAGATGGTCAGACACGAGCACTAGGTTGATACATAACGACGGGGAAGTTTTTCTCGGGCAAACTCCGGTATGTAGAAATTACTTCAGACGGGCACAACCTATAACACATTCGCGATTGAATAATCGAATAATGGTGTGCAAAACAACTCTTTGAGTGCCCTCTCCAGAAATAAATTGTGATTCTAAATCCATTACCCGATTTTACTCAATAAATAGTGCCATAATGTAGTGTTAGTGTAAATATGTTTCAATTATCACTCATTTGGTGCAATAAAATGAGCAAGACCGTTGTCCTGCTGAGAAGTTTACGACAGATCACATTAGGACAAAAATGCTATGCATGTAGGTCTACCTCTATGTACGATAGGTCGGTACCTATGTACAAATCGGTTCAACAGCCCTCCCACTCAAATGTGCTCACAAAGACCGCAAAGAACACCACAAAACACTGCACACAGCAACTATCTACCATATTTTAAAGAATGTATATTTTAATAATTGGCTCATTTGGCTCCATTTTGGCCCAAATTCAATGAATTCCTACGTCAAAAATAGAATTTGGCCAATTTTCAAAGGGTACATTCTTTAAACTACGTCCTCAACTTTGCACAGAACAACGAACAAAGCAACAACAAGACCATGCCATGACCCACCATGACCGATGTGAATGAAACTGATGGTCCAGTCCAGCCACATGATACAATATGGTATGACCGAGACCCTCAGACTCATAAATCACCACACATAAATGCTCACGCTGCAATTTTCAGAATAGAAATAACACTCCAGATCTAGAGATTGTTTGCTTTGATCGATCCAGCTTCACCTACCACCCCACCCGCTGACGCCGACAGTGACTGTTGCACGGAGAGAGGCTACCGTCAACTTTGGGACCACCTCTTTTGCGTTCGCCTCTCCTTTTATGTTTACCATGGCCAGCCTCAGGCCATCCGGTCAAGTCCAAACTTCTGAACAAATCCGCGCCGAGAGATTCCGCAAGGGCCAATGCGAAACGTGCCTGGTCGAACCCGTCCAGTGCTACGAAATAAAGAGACGCATTGGTGGGTTCATTCGCGAGCGAGTCCCTTTGACAGAAACCGGGAAGGTTTACAACGGAATCTGTTTAGGTTGTCATCCAGATAAAGATCCAAGGACGATGATTCGTCGGGCGAGGACGGACGACGGCAGGAGGGGCGAGGGTAGGAGGACGCGATATCATCGCCATCACCGCGAGGACCACGAGCGTCACCATCGTCATTATCCTCAAGCTCAAGACGCTCAGGATCAAGGGGTTGCTGGTCGATTCGATCACAGAGGGAACCGTCAACAGTTGCCATATAACATGGACGGGGATCGGGGCAATGGCTTGGAGCGCACCAATTCTGCTCCGCATGGAAAAATGGAGCGCAGGCCTACACGGCAACAAGGTTATATTGATATATCAAAATCATTGCAGGAGGGAGATGAAAAAGAGAGGGTTTCACAATCCCTGCCGGCTCATTTTCAGGACACTAGTGCAGCTAACCTTGATATTGAAGATATTTATGAACAGGAGGATGAGGAGCCAGGATATGTCGAAGAGATCACATACAACATTTTCAATGAGCCTGTGATTGTGCGGAAACCAAAACACCGGTCCCGGTCAAACAGACACTTGCGCCCTGACGCCAACATCGCTGCGCCCTCTTCTCCATATCAGTCTGGCAGAGGGAGAAATGGAGCAAGTCCTGACAACTCACCCCGTCGCCCATCACATGGGCATCATACCATGTCCCCGCCACCATACGAAGAAAAGGTGGAAGAAGAACCACCCGAAAACTTTGACTATCCAAAGCCACCACCTGAAACATTTGGGGGAGATGGGTACGGCAATGGCAGCAGCTTCCGGCGACAAGATTCTGGTCCTCGCCCTTTTCCTGATAGGCAACATCCAAGCCGTAGGGGACTCTTGGAAGACACGAAAAAACCGAGTGTTCCTGATCTTGCCCCTTCAGATGTAGATGCTCAAAGCAAATCCAGCGAGGACAATGATTCCCTTGATTTCCTTGCTAGGTTGGTTGCCCAGCACGTCGCCAAAAATCCAGATGAACCAGTCAAGTTTGTCCCGGGATCTAAAGCGATTGCTCCAAATGCAGAGCTACAGCTTGACCAGATGGATGATGAAATATCAGTGCTTACAAAGGAAACATATTGGCAAGGGCGTGAGACTTTTGCCACAATGGCCACACGGCAAAAGAGCCGCAAGACACATTTGTCTGCCATCAGTGAAGCGTCGAGTGCGGCATCATCTGACAGGCAGCCTTCTATGGCCAGTCATCGAATAGTCGAGCCAGCTGTTCCTACACAGGCCGGTCCTACCCATGATATGGAGAGCTATCTAGAGTCATCTGCCCCTCACTTGCTGACTCTTCGTGAACTTGTTGGGCAGTGCACTCAGGCTGGAGCGGACGAGGAGGCCATCAATGTCGTGACACAGGCGCTAGTTCACGACAATGCAACATCCATGTCTCAGGATCTCGCATTGTTTTGTCTTACTACGCTGTGGGTCCTTGCAAGGAAAAATGATGAGAACAAGCGTAAGATTATCTTTGAGGATGTAACTTTTGAGGTAATTATTGAAGCGATGCGAATCTATCTTGACTCGTCTGCGGTAATTCAAACAAGAGCTTGTGGCGTGCTATGGTCACTGTCTATGGCCTCAAATGACAGAAAGCATGTTGCTCAGGGGGGTGGGTGTGAATCGATACTGAATGCCATGTTGGCACACTCGGAGGATGATGCGTTACAGGTCATGGCAATGGGGGCATTGAAGGTGCTCTCATTTGACAACATAGGCAAATCTATGTTGCGCGCGTTTGGCGCACTCCCGATTGTATCTGAAATCATGCAGAAACACATGAAGAACCCTTCAATACAGTCAGAGGGATGTGTGATACTGGGCAATCTTGCTGTGGATGAAGCCAATCAAAAGGTGATGCCGGTTAGTGAGAAGGAAGTTGAAGCTGTCATCATGGGAATGATCGCTCATCCAGAGTCACTGGAAGTTCATGAAGCTGCGTAAGTTTAGCCTTGGCCCAGTGTATCTGACAGATTTTGTTGTTGCACAATACTCACATCTCATGCCACATAATAATTACACTACAGCTGCTTCACGTTGATGAGCTTGGCTTCGTCATCCGCCAACGTAGAACTAATTCAGAGTAATTCTATGTCAAATGAGGCACTTCAGTTGGCTTTCCAGAAGCATCCAGATGATGTTGGAATTAATATTCTCACTTTATTAAGACGGTTGAAATTTGATGCGCCTGGTATGAAAGAGGGAAACATACCTTTTAATGGTTCATGAAATGCATTTACTGGCAGTCATTGGTAGAAATGATAGTAATATGAATATGTTATGTGTAGCTCTTGGTAATACCTCATGTGTAATAATTTATGTTTGGTTTCCTGCTATTGCAAGCTAGAGATATGCTTTTAAGATGGTATCAGATCAGACAACATTTCTTTCATCCGATGGCTATGGAGGGAAGGAATTTGCAATAGATACATAGACCATATTATCTGGATAGACCTACGCCCGCTGAATATGCCGATTATTGGGTACAACATCTATTATGCTTTGTTGAACGCATCCATCACTTCCTCTTCCAGGCTTTTCTCATTCTGCACCTCGAACTCTCGAACTGCAATGTAGGCTGTGCTCAACTCCTGACCCAATACAGAGAGGAGAAACTCATTCTTCTTCAATATGTCAAGGCACTCTTGGAGAGACTCAGGTAGTGGCTCGATCGCAGCATCAGCAATCATTGGCCTCAACTTCTTTCCATTCTTCATGCCTTCCATACCTGCGACAAGAATCATTGCCAACTCAAGATAGATATTTGCTGTTGCGTCCGATAGCTTGAGCTCAACATTTGTGGCTCTCTGCGTATTCAGGTCGACACATACCCGCACAGGTACATCTTTGTCTTCTGTTGACCAGCCTACTGAACTTCCAGTCCAGCATCCTGGGCCCACACGGCGGAATGAGTTTACAGTGGGGATACTGAAACTGAGCAAAGAAGGAAGATGGCAAAGTATACCCTCCATAAAGGATTGTCCTTGTTGACTGATTCCTGTGGGTTGATTTGGATCTGAAAAGGAATTTTCTGAAAGTGACTCAACTTCTCGGAAGGAAAAGTGTAGATGGAGGCCATTTCCTGATTGATTGTAAAACGATATCATAGTCAGCTGGAGTAGAGGGTAGTTTTGGTCCAATTAAGCAGTACGATAATGCTTACCTGCAGTCATCATCGATGTTTTGGGCAGAAAGAGAGCCTTCATACCATGCTTCTTAGCGCATGCAGTAATGGTATCTCGAGCCAACACAACATCATCAGATAGTTGTAAGACATTGCTTGAATAGCTGAGTACGACCTCCAGCTGGCCAGGGGCACTTTCTGAGTGCACAAGTTCGATAGGGATATTTTGTTCTCCAAGTTGTTCGTACAAGGTGTTGATGAAATCTTCCTGTTCGTTTAGCGTGATTGCATTTGAAAATGTGCTCATATCAACTGGCTGTGGTGAACCATCCTTTAGTTCAGGTCGAAATAGTTGGAACTCTAACTCCGCACCCACACAGAATTCGATACCCATTCCTTCTCTTGCCTCAAGCAGCACACGTTCTAGCAATCCACGAGTGCATAGGGGGCTCAGCTCTTTAGTCTCCTGGTTATGAGCTGTGCACATTACCATGGCTGTATGTGGTGCATAAGGAAGGATTCTGAGACTTGAAAAATCCGGTTGGAGAGTAAGCACATTGCGAGCAGTTAGATTGGAAGCTGCAACGGGCACATCGGCATGGCTTGGCAAGCCAGCGAAGCATATCTCTGCAATGCTCGTAGGATTCACCAGCCGAGTATTTGAAGGTACCATGGGTTTCCTTTGGGTGCGGCCAGGAAGTGATGCTATTGCATGCTGGAGTGGCACTGCCTTGCAACGGATTGTATTGAATCCGTCTACAATGGCATATCGTATGAACTTGACTCCCGCCGCACGAAGAGATCGAAGGAGGGCTGCTTGATATCCTGGAACTAGATCCCGTTGATATTCTGATGGTTTTGGGATGGAGATGATGCTATTTTCCATCCCTTCCCATTCATCATCACTAGTGGTAATGGTGGAAATTTTCATTTGGGATTTGGATGCAGACATGATGTTGAATGTTGTAGGAAAACGAGGAAAGGGCTATTTTTGATAGAATACTTGTTTTTTTCTGTTGGGATGTTTGCTGCTTGCTCGATTTTATGGGAGTAAACCTGGGCTGGAGATGCTCATTTCCTTCGCCGCCAAGCCAAGCATGAAGCCAAGCCTATGAACGATCTTGCTGTATCGCTCGTCTTGAATAAACGCAGGCATTTTCGATTTGCAGCCATGCAGTTTTGTTCTTGCATTATGTTGTTTGCTTGTGCGTGCACGGAGGTGCACAGGCCCCAAGATAGTAGGTACAACATATTGGTTCCTACCTATGTACATACCTTAGTGAGGTCGATCGGGCATGAGAAAAGGATGTGACATGAGAAAAGGAGGGGGAAGGGAGGCAAAGTTGTGGCTGGCAACGATCTATGGTATCGTACATGTCTACCCCTCAGAGAGCACCTCTCATCCATTATCAGACCCCCAAGGTCTAACTTCATGCATCTCCCCACATACCACCACCTTACAACTTCCAATACAATCCAATAAAAAATAATGCACAATAGTAAGTAGTGTTGAAGACTATGGGGTACCTACACCAAAAGAAATCGAGCTCAAAAGGACTCACTGACATAGTGTACTCGAATAGAGCTCTCAGATGTTCTAGTTGCAGTTTCAACGAAGTTGAAAATGGAACAAGGGAAATGACAAGAAATCTAGGCCTGAAGTTTTCAAGGAGAGTCTCCATGATTTCAAAATTGAGGTATCCACCAACATCAAATGCCAAGAGAAATAGAGAAAGTCCAACACGATTCAAGCTATCATGACATATCATTCAATGAAAACATGATTTGCACAATAGTGTATATGGGACTTGGTTAGTTGAAAGGCAACCATCAGACTAGAGTTCATCATCTTTCAAATGAAAATACTCTATTAGGAGGATGTTCGGTGGCTTTAGTCATTTTATGAAGATTATCTAGAACAAAGGTTGGTAGGTATTCAAGGGAACTTAAATCTCCATCACAGAGCATCATTCCATATTTCACCAAAAATACGGTATGATGGCAATATCAATGCTATGGCGATAATCATTCTAGTTCTCTAGTGATCCAAAAGGAGGTGGTTTTTATTGACTGGACTGGCAGTAGATGACCAGGAAAAGCTCTCTACTGCTTGCAATTGAACGTCGGAGAATAGATAGCATCACTCATTGGAGTTTGCAGAGGTAGGTCTGAAGAAAGCCTTAATTTACTTGATAAAGATTCGTGACTGCTAGCTCAGCATTTGAAGGATATGCTCTAAACAGTCAAGTTGCAAAATCTTTTAACACAATTGGCAAGTTGGTTGTTCTTTGTAGGTCAATTTACTATACTGACTATACAATAGTACAATTTGGTTATCACAAACTTAAATACTATATACTCAAGAAATGCCAATAGCATTATACCCCAAATCTGTACACAAATCAAGCAAACCGAACAAGTGGACTGTACACCAACAACCCAACAAGGCAACATATGATCATTGTTCCATGAGAATATACAAACCCCTTACTGTCAAAATGTGGATGTTTCTCTCCTATCTCAACAATTTCTTTTGCAAAAGTTGACACAGTTGACAAGCTTCCTGCAATCCCGAGCGATGCCGCCTTAATGGCAGGTATTTCCCAGCGTTCCCCTCCTGTTTGTTTGGTTTCCACAATTGACCATGCAGTAAGGCCTGCAGAAAGGATGCTGCCCAAAAAGTTTGCTAGAAATGTACCTGTGGGAAACCAATACACGCCACGAATACCAAACTTTCCATTCATTGTTGAAAGCTTCCATCGAGTAATTGTCCCAATGGGAGCCGCGAGACACGCAATCCACAATACTCGGTAGTACGGTATACCCCAATAGAAATCTCCCAGAAGATATAACAAGATAATTGATAAAATGATAATGAGTATTGTCACTGGCGCCATCCAAGAAAGATGATTGTGATACCACCGTCGGCTCAAGTCACGCTTACTAACGGCACTATCAAATATGTGCGGATTCTTTCTCAAATGAAGCCAAGCCGCCAATGTCCTCCCGGCTCGATAACTAACCAAGGCTGCTTGTAGTCCTATTATATACCCAAACAATGCAGCCAGGACCTGGCTTCCAAGAATGGTGCCAGACCCATCCATCATTAACACCATTTGTGAATTCCACGATGAAAATGTTGTCAATGAACCACACAATGCCGTTCGAATACCCACATGAAGTCCCGTCGCTTCCTGGAGTGGATGATCATGAGACAAGATAGCTATGGCTGGCCAATCTGCAGAATGGCCCGTTACCAATCCCATAATAAAGGACCCAATCATGTTGGCTGGCAAATCAATGAACAAGGCCCCTCCGTACTGGTCCGTCTCGCCATTGGTAGTAACGCATATCTTATGGGACAATGGCCAAAGAAAATCATTAATCACATGACCCTCATCATAGGAGGAGCAGTCCCCTCCAAAAAACCGCCCGATGAATGCACGCATTGTAACGCCTATGGTGGTGAATAGGGATAGGTACAGGATATGCAACCAATTCCAGTTGGTGCAAATGTTGGTTGTCATGGATTGGAGAATCGCCTCCTCATCTTCGTCATTATGAAAAGGTTTTTCGGGAGGTGTACTGGTAGTAACGGCACCGTTTCCATTTCTTTCGATATCAAGATGTTCAGCATGGGATTGAACGCCATTCTCGTGAAAGTCATTATCTCCATGCACTGGATCTTCGTTCGAGCGTAACGGAGAAGTTCCAGCCACTCCATTTTCTCTATTCAATGATAGATCCATGTCCACTGTCTTCTTTGTGTCAGAGACTTCCACCATGGAATCAACCACAGAGTCTACCTGAGAAGCACTGGGCTCATCGAAGACAGACCCATCCACCTCCACATCATCACTGCTCATCGTGTCTAGACTTAGCTGCCGATGTAGGTAATGATCCAAAACCTCTATTGCGCTACTCTCGCCCTCCTGCACAACATGATGCGACATTCGTTGACTTTTTGAGCTGAGGAGGAGTGGAGTCGCTTCTGATGGTAACGCCCGGTGATGATCCACTTCAACGTTCGAGATCATGCATGCTCAGCTCAAGCTCTCAGGATCAAAATAATGACACTCTCATCATTGTTGTTGTCGTAATATTACCTATTCGTTCTTCCCTCTATCTATTCTCTACCAATACCAAACCCGTTGATGATTGATGATCATGATGATCATGCTAGTAGTACGTCGAACTATTCCCCCAGACTCAGCTTGAGCACCCCCTGTTTTCCGAGGTAGGGTAAAGTTGTACACCCCTACCTTTCATCCTCTTATAATAAATTGAGCAAGAAAAACCTTTTGAGTTGCTCCCCCTTGGGATAAGATTTATCCCCCCGGGGATCCACGGGGGAACGAAAGATTCAGATGATGAATGAAGCGGGTCCATCATCCTGTATTCTTATTACCTGTTCCTACGTGGACCTACATCGAAGATATGTCCGTCTGTGCGTCCTCCTCAAGCAACACCAACACCAACCAAAAAAGCCAAAGACAAAGAACAAACGCCAACAACGACCGAACCGTACCTAGCAACCGCAACTCTGAGAGATCAAAAAGCAACAACTAAACGCCCCCTCCCGCCACGCACAGCACATCACACCTTGATCACACTATCCATCTACACTCCTCTAGATAATGTCAGACCATTGGCAACTTATGGGCTCTTTCTTGTGAACAACGTGATTGGCAGGTCTTGTGATGCAAGGATAGCGCTTTGCTCCAAATCTACAAACCCATATACGGCGGTACGGTGAAACATTCCAGCATTTGAAGATTCATCATCAAGATGACAACAACACAAAAGAACAAATCCAGCAGTGGAAGCGGAGGAGGATTCCAATCGCTCAACCTCTCCCCACCCATATTCGCGGGTATTAAAAAGCTTGGCTATCGTACCCCCACTCCGGTGCAGCGCAAGTCGTTGCCCATACTTTTGACTGGTACTGATGCTGTGGTTATGGCTCGTACTGGAAGTGAGTTTTGCGTACATGCATATGATGTGTTTGATTGAGATGATGTTGTGTTCTCTGTCAATGATTTTTGATGCTTAAATATGTTGAACATGTGCATATACCCTCTAACACCACATATCATATGCTTTCTATCATTTGCATAGGTGGAAAAACCGTAGCATTTTTGGCACCAGTCCTAGAACGTCTCGTAGCCGCCCGGGGCGAAAATAATAGTGGTGCATCCTCCTCCAGCAGCAGCGGCAGTGGCTCCAAATCAGCCTACGCCGTAATCCTCTCACCCACACGTGAACTCTCCCTCCAAACACTCCGTGTTCTAAAAAACCTCGGACATTACTGCATACAAAATTACAACTTTAACTTTGTGGGAATTAATGGTGGAGAATCGATGGAGAAACAATTTGCACTATTGAGTTCTCACCCGGATGTGATTGTCGCTACTCCGGGAAGATTGGCACATCATTTAAGTGAGATTCCAGATTTTCACTTGAGGCAATGTGAGATGGTCGTGTTTGATGAAGCAGACCGTTTGTTCGAAATGGGGTTTGCATTGCAATTGCGTCAGATTTGTAGTACCATGCCAGAACATAGACAGACAATGTTGTTCTCGGCAACAATGCCCAAGGCTCTTGTGGAATTTACCAAGACGGGGATGATGCATGATCCGACCGTTGTGAGGTTGGACTCGGAAGTGCAGGTTAGTGAGGAGTTGCGTATTGGATTTATTACGTGTCGGAGTGCGGAGAAGGATGCGGTGTTGTTACATCTTGTGAGGGATGTGTTGCCGTTGATGAAGGGGACGGAGGATAATAATGATGATGCAGAAGAGGAAGAGGAGGATGAACAAGATAATGATTCCAAGAAGAAGAAAAAGAAGAAGAAGAAAGAAAAGAAGAAACATGTTGGGAAACATTCCAAGCGTGGGCTGACTCTCATCTTTGCAGCGACCCGACATCATGTAGAATATTTGACGTTGTTGCTATCCACGTCAGGCCTACCTGCAACACAGATTTATGGGAATATGGACAATACAGCAAGGCAGCACAATCTTAATGCATTTCAAAGTGGCCAATGTCCCATATTGGTAGTCACGGATGTTGCCGCTCGTGGAATTGATATACCCTTGATAGATCATGTCATTCACTATGCCTTCCCGCCATCGGCCAAGTTGTTTGTGCATCGCTCTGGTAGGGCGGCCAGAGCTGGAAGGATTGGATATTGCTGGGGTATTGTTGATCCGGAAGAGTTGCCTTATATGGTGGATTTGCATGTGTTCTTGGGTAGGAGGATGAGTACTGGACATATTGAGAAGCTTGACACTGGTAATGATGCTGAAGATTCTGAAGAGAAAGTGGAAGATACAAACAACGGAGAAAAAGAAGAAGTTACCTACAATTTAGATGACATGACTCCAGAGATGGTGCACTACGGATCTGTTCCAGAGTCTGTGCTGGTGGAAGAAGTGGAAAATGTGAGGAGGATTGTGGATTCAGAACTTGCTGGGTCTCATGATGCTGAGATGCTTCGCAACTTGACAAAAGTTTGCAATAATGGTTAGTATTGGCACCCCGGTATCAGCATGTTGTACTGCATATTATGCCATGTGACTCTCACTCATTCAATGCTGTGTATTGTATCACGTTCTCTTTATAGCGATGAAGCAATACAGGAGATCGCGACCGGAGGCAAGTAGAGACGGAGTAAGGCGTGCCAAGGCCCTTCTTGAGGGTGAGAAGGAATCTGGCACTGGACGACGAGTCCTAGACTCCCGGGGTGGCATACCCTCTCATCCACTACTGAGAGGGATTGAAATTGAAAAGCTCAAGGCCACTTTGGGGCAGCCTTCTGACTCTAATGGTGGTGGTGAATTGTCAACAAAACAAAAGCATGAACAAGAGGAGATGGCAAAGAAGAAAATGTCCGACCTACAAAAGCGGCAAGATTTTCTCCGCGCCATGGCCAACTTCCGCCCAAAGGAAACAGTGTTTGAAGCATTTGCCACTGGAGGTCAAAAAGATCTTATATATTCTAGTCAGGTTGACAAATGCGCCAACGGGAGTGCAGCTGCGCTGGTTGCAATGAAGAGTATGAGGAGACAGATGAAAATTGCGCGTGATAAGGGTAGCTCGCTTGTGATTGCGGGAAGTAAGTCCGCACAGACATTGAATGGGGAAATTGATGAAGATTTGGAAATGAATGAAGTTGAGGGATCCAACCTAATTGGTACTGAAGAACCAGCTGATGGAAGCACTGCTGAGGTGAATGCTGAGGTGGCTAGTGGCGCGCCTCTGGCAAAACCATCATCCAACAATGTGGAAGGTAAACGGCGTCTCTCCAAAGCAGAGCGTAAAAAGATGAAGAAGAACCCAAACTACAAGCCAGACTCCAGTATGGACGTGGCTTCCAAAAAGACCAAGGCCAAACGCGGGTCGGACTTCCGTGATGATCTCAACTTTATTCAGAATGATGTCACTCATGATACAGCTGAGGCTGCACGAAGTCGTCAAATTGAAGCGGCAATGCAACCTTCTGCATCGAGTAGCTCAAAAGGGTCCTCTGCCCTTGCCTATCGAATTGAAGAAAATATGTTGGACATTGTTGGAGATGAAAATGTTGATTTGGTGAAACGACAACGTATGATGAGATGGGATAAGAGCAAGCGAAAGTATGTCCAAACAACTGTTGGAGAGGAGCTGAGTGGTGACTCGAAGAGTAAGAAGGTGAGATTAGAAAGCGGCCAGTTAGTAAAAAGTGACAAGATCAAGTTGGGAGAGCTCTATGAAAAGTGGCAGAAAAAGACCAATAAGAGTATCGGTAGGGTGGGTGTATTTGATGACGTGACAGAGGATACCGGTGTCGAAGACTCTGCTACATACAAGAAGGGCCAGAAGGGCAGCGGCAAGAAGGCTAATGCGAAGGATGGAGATGAAATGAAAACAGTATCAGCCATCCGAAAGGAACGTGAACAGAAAGAGAAGATGCGAATCAAAAACATGAAGAAGGGAGACCGTAAACAATTTGAACGGAAGCAACAATCGGAGAAGGCAGGAGCTCAGGGCGGCTCAGGCAAGAAAGGTCTGAAAGGGAAGAAGGGCCCGAGTGGAAGATGGAAGGGCAGTCATAAGAAAGGAGGCAAGCGCTAAATTCATCCTAGCGGATCTGACTAGATATGCAATGATTTTATTGACTTCAGTTTTCTATGCAACCAAAGGCGCATGAGCATGGCATGTGCTTGCTGCTTATTTATTTATGGTACCATCATGGACGTCTTGATCAAAACAACATCCTCTAGATCGACAGCAAGATCATTTCTGAATCCACCGTCTTTCTTATCTTGAAGCAGATAGTTCATAAAAAGCAATTAGTACTAAATACTTTTATGCTTCTCTCAAAGTTACTGCAGTGTGTTGATTCGCCAAGACACGTTCCGCGGCTCTTAGTGAGTCTTGGGTCATGACAATGCACTCGAATCTCAATGTTCAAACAAGTTCAACGGGCATAAGTAGGCTTCAGGGTGACTTACCCAAGGCTCTAAGAAGTCATGAATAGAGACGAATTATGGCATACATCTTTGATTATCATAGTCATATCTAATGCTATCTAGAATGATCCATCATTATGTTCCAATAAAGCAGTTCTATCGACTTCGCTACATGTTTGTTCTTCCCCTTCGACTACCACAATTAGGCGTAAAT